>JAJOZX010000959.1:260000-555000 GCA_023014485.1 Bathynomus jamesi | reverse complement strand
ACTGCGGATGTTATGCGGATATTACCTCTAATAAATTATGCAATTTACAATTAAATTATCTTATAAAGTAGCTTATAAGGCCCAGTCATGCACATTTCATGTAAAGTATTAATTATTATTAATGAACAAACAAATATATAAACCTCAAAATATAAATACGTGGTAACACAGAAAATTGAATGAAACTTGTTTCACTGAATTTTCTGTGGCTGAAACTCTTGAGAAAGTTATTATTTTTATCATAATGAAAACATTAATATTAATTTTAATTCTTATGCATTGTCTGCCATAATAGTATTATCACGAAATTTGAAAAATTATGTCATATATTCATAATTCTATATTATATTGATAGATTAACTAAATATCCGCATCCGCAGATGTTGAAAAACTGACATCCGGTCCACCACTAATATATATATATATATATATATATATATATATATATATATATGCCCATTGTACTCGTACATTCGGATATAAGAGATGGTAATGCCTTCATATATTTACATAGCAAAGAACTGCCGTTAACGAGCAAATTTTATGCTTTATTGGCAGAATGGAGTTGTATTATAAATCTTGATAGATAATGCAGAGTAGCGAAGTTATGTACACTAGCTTTAACGATATAGAAGCAAAGAGAGAAAAGTACATGGAGATTATCTGTTGTAAGCTACAAACATATGTTTAGAAATACATACAGTTAGGATATTCAGCTAGGAATACACATTTACATGAATACACATAATTACATATAAGTATTCAGCTAAAATTATACCTTCGTATTGATTTGGATATCAGACACTGAAATATAATTAAATATTATATAATTAAAGTGTCAAAATATTAATTACCTTGCTTATATCTTAACCACCTTAGCTGCCTTGACCTTGTTCATATATGGTTTTATTTTACTGGTTATTATTTTTGTTTTGCTATATAGAAATATGGAAAAAAGAGTATGTAGTTTAATTTTGTTATTGAAATAAGACAAGGGATACAGAGTTATGGTTTGTATGAGTTGATGAATTTGTCTTTGAGTTTCCTTTGGAAGATTTTTAATGTCCGAGATTGTTTTATCTCTTGATCAAGTGAATTCCAAAAATTTGGACCAGTTGAGAATAAGGATCGAGTGGGACAATCTAGAGTATAATTCAGTTTTTTGAGGCACACGTTTGATTGTCTTGAGTTAAAGCGATGTTGTGTTTGGGAAGCTAATATTTTGTTTTGGATGATTTCTGGAACAACATTATAAACGATTTGATACATATGTAAGACTGTTTAGTTTGTAGATTTCTCCTAGTTTAAGAAATTTTAACTAGTGGAACATTTAATTTGTACTTTTATTACGCTTGTTCGATTTAGAAATTTTCCTAACTAATCTTTTTTGTGTTACTACCAGTGTCTGTAGCGAAAATTGACGCATGCTTCCGTAAGCAGTAATGCAGGATTGTAGGTGTGGGTTCACCATGGTGAAGTACCGGGTGTCTCAAAATAGATGGAACCCATTGACATGATAATAATTTATTACTCAGAAAATAAACTCCAAATAAGATTACATTTCCTGGAAGCTGATATGATAACAATTAAAAACTGAAGATTTGAGGTCTCTAGATCAAAGGATACATTTATTAGAGCACATGTTCCAAATGACCGCCGTTGCGCTGCAGACACACTTGAAGCCGACGAGCGAAGTTGTCAATCACCCTGACACCCTGCACAGAGTGCAAGGGCCTCCGAAGCACCTCGTCTGGGGCTTGTGTGCCCCAGAACACATTGTTCTTGTTATTGACATACTCACTGAGCAAGAAGTGTGCTTCGTCGCTGAACCAAACATCATCAAGAAAGTTAGGATCCTCTTCGATCTTGTTCTCGAACCACCGGCACATCACAACACGTTTTGCCA
This sequence comes from Bathynomus jamesi, assembly GCA_023014485.1. NCBI lineage: Eukaryota > Metazoa > Arthropoda > Malacostraca > Isopoda > Cirolanidae > Bathynomus > Bathynomus jamesi. The sequence continues at coordinate 553,094 of JAJOZX010000959.1, read as the reverse complement.
TGTCAGCTGGTGTGAGTTTATGCTTGATCTGGATCCTGTATGGGTACAGCTGAAGATCCTTGATCAAGATTCTTTGCACTGACGCACGTGAAAGACCCAGATCTTGGCAGCGTCTTCGGATTGACTTTTTCGGACTCCTTCCGACAGAATCTCTCACCGCATTCACATTGTCAGGAGATCTTGCAGTCACCTTCCTGCCAGATTTGGGTGTTTCTGCTTTCTTGTTGAGATTGTTTACTGATCCTGTGGCTTGAAATTGTGTGCCCAACGATAAATTTGGCTTTTCTGGGGATAATTGTTGAAGTTGAACTTCCTGCGAAATTTCGCTTGCACAGTTTTGAATGATTTCGTCTCCAAATAAGTAGTGACGCAAAAAATTTTTTCCTCCTTTGTCCAAGGCATTTTGATTGATAATTATTAGTTGTTATCGTCTCCTCTCTTCAAATCTGAGAAAATAGAACGAGAACATTAATATTGGCAGAATTATTAGCAGTGACATGGGTTGCATGTATATTGAGACACCCTGTATATGGACCAAAGAACCTGTTTTGGGAGTGTTGCACGAGCTTTCTTAATTATGACCAAGACCTTGGTTAATTTGTTGCAAAGATCTTCAGTGTGCTCTTTGAAAGAGAGGTCTGAATCGATGGTAATTGTCAGAAGTTTGACCGACTGCACAGGGATTGAATTTATATGTTATAATGTTATAATAATGTTTCAGACCAAGAAAGACCCTAGGATCCACTCATGGCTGGTGTACGTAACTGTGTTTGTAATTGCGTATTGTGCATGTCCTCCGTGGTGGCGGAGAGGACCTACAATTTTACGTGGGTTCCGAACCACAAAGCCTTAATCTTACTACCTTAAACTATACCCAATCTATCAACATATGCGTCTAATCGATTTTTAAACATGTTTATAAACGTGCTACTAATTACTTCTACCGACAAACTATTCCACCTCTTTACTATTCTATGCGTAAAAAAGTTTTTGGCAACTGCTGTCTCGAACCTTCTACTCAGTGTTGCCAGATCTACAGATATATCTGTAGATCTACAGATTTTATGAAGCAATTCAGATTTTCAGATTTTTTCAATAATTTATGCATAATCTACAGATTTTTAATCCAGCAAGCAGTCATTATTATTTACTTCCAAAATTTACAACAAGGAAATATTAGGCCTACAGTCTCAATCAATAGGACACAAATGTTCTCGGTATTCAGTTTCAGAAGTCGAGTCGACTCGCTTCTGACTACGATATACATGCCGATTAAATCATTTAATCGGCGCTGATTGGTTGATATTCCCTCTACGTCATGGTAGCATGGAATGTTTTTGTTTTTGTTGAAAAAATGATATTTATCTGTTTAAATCTAAAAAGGATTTTTTTTTTTCATTTATGTGTATGAATTAAAGAAGTATTCCGGTGTTCTTATAGTTATTACAGCAATAACCAAAAGGTATTTCCTTTGTCACAAAGTAACGGAATTCAATTTGTTTACTTTCATTTACTTTACTTTTTTTTTATGTTAAAGTGCCATATTTATATAAGTTTATAAAAATAAAGAAAATATTATACAAGATTTTATCATTGATAATACCTTAAGACAGTAAATTAAATAAAAATATGTCAAAATTATTATTTAGATAAATATTATAAATCTACAGATTTCTACAGATTTTTTAATCAGATTTATCAGATTTTTAAAAATTCCATCTGGCAACACTGCTTCTACTTGTCAACTTACACCCGGACTCCTTCCCGAACAATCACTTTCTGTAAGTGTTTCACACTTTGATGGTTAGTACCATACACTCTGTCCTTAAGGTGCCCCCCACAGATAGAAGTCCAGAGGTGTAAGATCAGGTTACCTTGGAGAATATTCAAGAAAAGCCGTAGATTTGTATGTAAATGGTAGACATTTTGAACATTTAACATAAAATGACTATAAAATGTTGTTTTTACATGCTGACTTATAAAGTAATAAAGTTTTTGTTCATTAAGTGCAATTAGTATCCAAAATAAATCATTTCAAAATGTATTACATTATTCTGAATCGCCTGATGATAATGATAATGATAATGATAATGATAATGAATAATAATAATAATAAGACTACAAAAATGATGATAATGATAATGACAATAATGTTGTTTATTGGCAATAGACAGATCCCCAAACCTAAAAAAAAGGTACAGTATCCATAAAGGTAATTATCAGCGATACAACTAATTAAGCACTAAATAAAAAAAAAGGACTACGGTAATAAAGAAATGACAATGATACACGTAAAAGGAGACGAAAAATAATAAAAAAATAGTAATAATAGTTTCATAAAAATAAAAAGTACATGAAATGGGAATATATATATATATATATGATGATGAATAAAACCACGAAGGAAAGGAAACACAAAATGGTGCTCAAGCGCTTTCGTCTAATGACATCCTCACGAACACTGAAGTACATAAAAGGGTTACAGCCTATATATAGGTTACAGAAAGGAAAAAAAAATAAATAATATATATAATATATATATATATATATATATATATATATATATATATTATATAATATACAGTATATGCAATAAACGGAGAAGCAAAAATAAAAATTAAAAATTAAAGGATTATCAGAGAGGCATACAGATTTGTAAGGAAAAATTTCGATTTTTAGCACAAGATCAAATGAATTATAAAAATACAAATTTATACTGGAAATCTGCCCGGGTTTTAACACTCTGCCTTTTATAGTTAAGTTTCGATGTATATAAAAATAAAATGAAAATTAAAAGTTAATAAAGTAGCATACAAGTTTACCAAAGATTTAGCGTTCTACCCTTCTTATCTAAATCTGTTTTGAAGGAATTCAAAACAACAGGATCGAGTTGAAAAAGACCTTTGCTTACGTTGAAGTTATTTGAAAGTTGGATAATGGCAGACTCAAGAATATATCTATTAACAATGTTGCTAGAGTGGAATAAAACTGAAGCATTATTCCAATCAATACAGTGGGATAACTATGACAAATGGACAAAAAGGGCACTGGACAACTGTCCTGTTCTAACGGAATATTGATGCTGTTTTATACGTGTGTGCAAATCCTTTCCCGTCTGACCTATGTAAAAGGAATCACATTGTTTACAACCAATTTTATAGATAATGCCTGAATTATTGGTAGGGCTATTTTTACTATGATATTTTTCACAATATTGTTATATGAAAATACTACATTAATATCCAAAAGTTTAAGTACATTAGCAATGCCTAAAAAGCCCGGGAAAAATGGAAGTACTAAAATATTTTTTGACAAAGTACGAGTGTTATTGATCAAGTCCCCTCCATTAAGTTTACTTTAGAAGTGGAACAAGACAATTCAATCCCATTTTTGGATGTGCGTGTACATAGGGAAAGCCCAGGTTTTAAGTTTAGTATCTATCGGAAAACAACAAACAATTTGTCCTACGTACACTTTTACTCGGGACATGACACCCCCACTAAGAAGGCCATTTTTTCATCAATTTTTCTCCGCGCCCTTAGGATCGCCAGTCCGGAATACATCGATGCCGAATTGGAAAAAATCAACGGTATTGGAAGTGATCTGTGTTATCCATCTGCGTTTATGGAATCTTGTCTCAACAAGGCAAAACGAAGTTTCTATCATGTCAATAATAACACTCGTACTTTGTCAAAAAATATTTTAGTACTTCCATTTTTCCCGGGCTTTTTAGGCATTGCTAATGTACTTAAACTTTTGGATATTGATGTAGTATTTTCATATAACAATATTGTGAAAAATATCATAGTAAAAAATAGCCCTACCAATAATTCAGGCATTATCTATAAAATTGGTTGTAAACAATGTGATTCCTTTTACATAGGTCAGACGGGAAAGGATTTGCACACACGTATAAAACAGCATCAATATTCCGTTAGAACAGGACAGTTGTCCAGTGCCCTTTTTGTCCATTTATCAGAGTTATCCCACTGTATTGATTGGAATAATGCTTCAGTTTTATTCCACTCTAGCAACATTGTTAATATAAATATTCTTGAGTCTGCCATTATCCAACTTTCAAATAACTTCAACATAAGCAAAGGTCTTTTTCAACTCGATCCTGTTGTTTTGAATTCCTTCAAAACAGATTTAGATAAGAAGGGTAGAACGCTAAATCTTTGGTAAACTTGTATGCTACTTTATTAACTTTTCATTTTCATTTTATTTTGATATACATCGAAACTTAACTATAAAAGGCAGAGTGTTAAAACCCGGGCAGATTTCCAGTATAAATTTGTATTTTTACAATTCATTTGATCTTGTGCTAAAAATCGATATTTTTCCTTACAGATCTGTATGCCTCTCTGATAATCCTTTAATTTTTAATTTTTATTTTTACTTCTCCGTTTATTATATATATATATATATATATGTATATATATGTATATTATTTTTTATTTTTTTCCTTTCTGTAACCTATATATAGGCTGTAACCCTTTTATGTACTTCAGTGTTCCTGAGGATGTCATTAGACGAAAGCGCTTGAGCACCATTTTGTGTTTCCTTTCCTTGGTGGTTTTATTCATCATAAATATTTTTCACGTGTTACTTTCGTGAAATAATTTTCATATATATATATATATATATAAAGAACGACGCTTGTGTAGAAGAACGTTCCGCACAAGATGAGGAGGGAGAACGAACAAATGAAAAATGAGGCGGACGTTTTCCAGTTTATGTACCGTTTTCTACAGTACATTACATACAGCATAGTAAACATCCTGTGCCCAAGTGACGAAAGTTATAATGTGGGTTAGGTTAGGTTACGTTATGTTAGGTTAGGTTAGGTTATCAAGAACTCATTTTTGATCACTCATTTTTGATCTGAAAAGAAGCAAAAATAAATTATATGAAAAACGGTACACAAACTGGAAAAGGTTCAATGAAGCCCATGATGTAGTGGATAGCATATCTGACCGGCAATCGGAAGATCCCGGGTTCGATTCCCGGGTGGTTACCTCATTTTTCATTTGTTCGTTCTCCCTCCTCATCTTGTGCGGAACGTTCTTCTACACAAGCGTCGTTCTTTACATTAATTATACTGTGTTGTTTGCAGTTAAAATATATATATATATATATATATATATATATATATCCCCGCAAGGGGGTTCTAAGCTCGTGCTCTTGAGTGCTCTTTGTGCTCGTTTGTACGTGCTTGTTCCTGGAGGTTTCACGTGCGCCCTCCCGGCCCTAGCACCCAAGGATGATGGGGCTCGACCCTGCAGTCCTTGTCATCCTTGGTCTTTTTCCACTTCGACTGTCCCCTCCACCCTTTCTTTTTCCTCTGTCTTTCCTCTCACTTTTTCTTTGTTTTTCCGCTGAGATATGCCCTTTAAATAGAGGCGAATCGGTTCTTCCTGAACTAAAAAAAAAAAAAAAAAAAAAAAAATATATATATATATATATATATACAGTATATATATATATATATATATATATATATATATATATATATATATATATATATATATATATATATATATATATATACAGTATATATATATATATATATATATATATATATATATATGTTATGTTTCGACTTAATTTATTATATTAATGTATGCCTGTTTCGTTTTTTAAGCGAAAACACAACGTTAGTTAGGTTCCCCATACCTTCTATTTAGAGGTCAATAAAATAACTTATTACAAAAACTAATCTATTTCTATTACGTCAATTAGTTTAACACTAAACCAAAATACAACGGAAAAATGAAAATTTGACATCAATGAAATTTGTTAAAGAAATAACATTTGAGACACTGATTAAAATATGATAGAATGGCTAGAATGTAATTTAGTTACAAATACAATAGTACAGTGATGGCGAACCTATGACACGCGTGTCAAAGGTGACACGTTGCTGTTTTTTTGTTGACACGCCTAAACTGACATTTCTATCGTCCAAAAGTTAAACAAAAACTATAAAGAATGAAAATCGATCAAATCAAGAGACGTTTTTAATTTCTTCTAATTAAATAGGAAATGATTATATATATTTTTTGTAAATAAACATTCAATTCTCTATATTTGATGGCTATTTAATTACATATTACTGTGGTTGGATTTGAATTGAAATAAATTACCATTATAAATAGTATAAAATTAAGCTTTAATTTTGGCTAGCAACTCTGAATTATATATTCATAATTCAGAATTGGCAACCCTGATTTCTTCTTTCTCTGTCTTTAGTCGAGCCATGGCGTCGTTTTACACGGGCATTTTGATTTAATGAGTCTAATTAAGTCATTATTAATCACTGTTGTGTAGTGTTATGTTTCATTATTAATTAATATTAAGTGTTTGCTGGTGTTAATTATTAGTATTAAGTGCTATTGATATTATTGTGTTGGAAAATGAAAATTTATCTCCATTAACATTATTAACTGTGGTACCGTTGAAACTAATTAGGCCTAGTTAATTCATCGTTTTACTTGTTCTAACATCCATTTGTCACATTAAATATTTGTGTTAACGATTTTGAATTGCTATTGTTTTTTAATATTTCAGCCTTATCATAATGGCGGAATCAGTAAACAAAAAAATAAAATTGTCAAAGAAAGGAAGCGGAAGGAGTTTCTAAGATTGGTGGACTGAAAAATATGGCGTTATTGATACGAACGACAAAGCTCTATGCACCCTGTGTAGTAAAACAGTTGTGAGCAGAACTTGGAATGTGAAAAGGCTTTTCGACACTAACCACCAATGGCTTCTAGAAAAAAGTGAGCAAGAACGTAAAGAATATTATATTTAGTGTCTGCAAGCTTCAGTATTTCACATACTATTGTCCAGCATGGAAACTCACTTAGTGATGGAGATTTCGTTAAGGAAGCTTTTATGAAATGTGCACCATTTTTATTTGATGACTTTCAAAATAAAGCAGCTATTATTCAGCGTATTAATGAATTACCAATTAGTAGAAATACTGTTAAAGACAGTGATGAAGATGAACTCTGATATAGAAAATCAAATGGAAAAAGACTTAAATGCATGTGATTTCTTTTCTATTTGTCTCGATGAGACCACCGATGCTACGTCATCGGCTCGATTAGCTATTATTGCTAGATATCCCAGTGGCAATGCAATATATGAGGAATTACTTAAGTTAGAAAATTTGCCTCTGAATACAACAGGAGCAGATATATGTGAGGTTGTTGTTAGAATGCTTCGTGATAAGCAGATAGATATGTCAAAAATAGTGTCGGTTACGACAGATGGTGCCCCAAATATGGTTGGACGAAATGTTGGATTTGTGAAACATTTTACAGAAACTGTTGGTCATCCGCTTGTATGCTTTCATTGTATTATACATCAAGAGGTATTGTGTGCAAAGGTAGGTTTAAAAGAAGTTAATGATGTAATGGCAGTTGTGACAAAAATAGTCAATTTGATAGCTTCACGGGCTTTGCACAAACGAGAATTTATGTCACTGTTAAATGAAGTTGATTCAGTTTATAATGGATTACTTATGTATAATAATGTGCGATGGTTAAGTCGCGGTAAGGTACTTGAACGTTTTGTGGAATGCTTAAATGAAATCAGGCTATTTTTAAATATGAAAAATATAGAACAGTGTCCTCAATTAACTGATATGACTTGGCTCAGTAGACTTATGTTTTTCACTGATCTGTCATTACATCTGAATGAACTCAATATTAAATTACAAGGTTTTGGAAAAACTATTGATGTAATGTTTGGCTTGATCAAAGGCTTTGAAAGCAAGCTCAACATTTTTAAACGTGACTTGGAAAGTAGAAGTTATAAGTACTTTCATAGGTTGAAGAAGCATTTTGATGAAATGAAGTGCCAAGACAGAGACGGCTTGGAACAAGCTCGAGAACAATTTGTTGAAATTTTAAACTCTATAATTGAGCAGTTTTCAACAAGATTTGTGCAGTTCAGAGAGTTAGAAGTTATAAATTTTATAAAATATCCTGATAAAGCTGTTTTTACAAATCTGAAGTTAGATTTGTTTGACTGGTTAGATTTAAATGACTTTGAAATGCAGTTAGCAGAGTTCCAATCCAGCTCTATTTGGAACCAAAAGTTTATTGATCTTAGATCTGAGTTAGAAACACTCGAGCGAGACCGCTTGCAGGGATCTGTGAATAATAATTCTGACAATGAAATTCTGAAAGTGTGGAACTGGATCCCGGAAACTTTTGACACTCTTAAAAGACTTGCCAAAGCTATACTGACAATTTTGTCATCAACTTATTCCTGCGAAACTGTTCTCAACTTTGAATAACATCAAAACGGACAAGAGAAACAGATTGGTTGATGATGTCAGTGCTGCTTGTGTAACATTAAAATATACGAATTACACGCCTGCTATAAAAGGGCTTTCTTCAAGAGTACAGCAACAAAGAAGTCACTAAATGACAGGTAAAATTGTAGTTTTTATTTTAAAACATTTTATTGTCATTTATTTTTATTTTTTCTGTATTGTTCAAATGAGCTAGAATAGATAGTTTTATTATTATAATTGCGATGTTCCTTTGATAACAGTGACCGTTTATGTATGTGACACGTCACTTGAATATGATCACGAAAATTTTTAATTTTTGACACCCAGGGTTGAAAAGGTTCGCCATCACTGCAATAGTACTTAGGTTAATGACAGCAGTAACTTTCAGTTCTTTAGGGATTAAATCCTTGTAACCAAAATTTAATACAACGCACTCATACTATTATAGTCAACACAATATATATGTTTATAGATGATATTTTACGTTTTCTTCAGCTTATTTTTAATTTATTTTATGTTAGGGGAGACTAAGTCTTTATTCGACTATTTTTATTTTTATCTTAGGCACACACTAAGTCTAATGTCTTTCGCGTTTATTCTTTACTTTAAGAATTTGGGAGACAAATTATATAATTTTGTTTCGTTTACGTGACACGATCTTCTTTGATGTTTAAAGTCTGAGCTTCTAAATTGCACTGATTCTCTTTTCTAATTTTAATTTCGTTACACTTACGCAGCACCGTGTTTCTTAAAAGAATTTTTAAATTAAAGTTTAAAATCTTGTCTCGAGGATATTCTTCAGGCGAAACCAAACAATAAACAAAAACAACTTTGAGCAATCATTCACTAATCTCTGGTTAACTTTAACCCTACGTTTAAAAAGTAATTTAATGTTCGCGTAACATGAAATCGATCTTAAATTATTTCATTCTTTCTTTCGACCATTTTTATTTAATTTTAATATTTACACATACAAATATGTGTCGTTTGCATAAGCAATTTTCTCTCTTGGTTAATTTATAACCAGTAATTAATTAACCTTATACATTCCTCATATACATATACAGTATATTATATATATATTAGGGTGTCTCTTATTTTCGAAGTGTTGATTTTTTTAGGTTGCGCTCCCTCAACCAGTTCCATTGGTTGAAAAAACATCACATATAAAATGTTTTTGGGATTGAACAATTGTTAGAGGTCGCCCCCGCTTATTAAACTTCATAAAATATAGCTATTATTTATGCAATTAATATTTGAAATTACTAGCAGTTGTCAAGTATACTAAACATATGTTTTTAATTAATTAATCATCATATTTATGATGAATTCAATTAAATGAATATATTAGAGATAATTGTCAAGTTTGTAGCTGAAAATATTGCTTGATAAGATAAGATCAACCTGTTTAAACATGTTTCATCAAGAATGCTCCAGATTATGTTGCAATTGTTTATTTGTCATCATTCAGTGTTCTGCTGTCATAAGTAAAAGGTGTGTAACTGTGTATCACTATACTTCTTGCCTCGTGCCATGAAGAAGTTAGAGAATTTCTTTAACGAATGGACTTGCTTAAAGAAGCATGCTTCCAGAACAAGCCAGAGCCATAAAACCAAGGAGGCTGATTTTGTAGAGCGATTGGAAGATCTCTTTGACATCGCCCATGGAGACGCTGAGAAGCTGATCAAGAATCGTGAGGACTGGGAGTTCCTTCAACTGCAAAGACAAAAAGGTCGTCCTGGCTCAATCGGTGGTGTGGACACTGTACATCTTCACCGCACATAAAATGCAGTCAAACGGTTGGAAGCTGAGGCAGAGAGAAAAAGAAAGTCAGAATCTTTGATGGAGGCGTCTACTAGTCAAGTTGTTTGTACTGGCTTCTTCCACATCTTCCAGCAACACTGATGAAAGTGAGAATGAGGAGGAGGAGCCCAAAGGAGCTTGTGCTTTACCAAAATCTAAGAAAAAACGAGGCATGAAAAACATCATGACTATTCAGATGTCTGCTGCCCTGGATCGTACACAAATTTCCTCTAGAAAGGCAACATTTATCCTCGCAGAGGCAGCTAAAAGCTTTGGTTTGGACGCTTCAGATTACAACATAAACCAACATTCTATCCATCGCCTTCGAAATAAGAACCGAGCTCGTCATGCTAAAGAACTTAAGGAGCATTTCCATGGAGAATGTTCTATGACAGTCCACTGGGATGGCAAGATGATGGAGGACCTCACCTCGCACAAGCACATTGATCGTCTCCCAGTACTTGTGTCAGGACCTGGTGTTGAACAGCTGCTTGGTGTCCCCAAAATCCCAAACTCAACTGGAGAAGCACAAGCTGAAGCCGTCTTTAACTGCCTGAATGAATGGGGAATTACAGAGAGAGTAAAAGCAATTTGTTTCGACACAACAGCTTCAAACACGGGTCAATATAGTGGAGCCTGTGCTCTCATCGAAGCAAAATTGGGACATGATGTTTTGTATTTGCCTTGTAGACACCATGTTTTAGATTTATTGTTGGGAGCTGCATTTGAGGCAACATTGGGATCTACATCAACTGGTCCAGAGATATTGATCTTTAAGCGTTTTCGTGACAATTGGACTTCTGTTGATCAAAGCCAGTTCCAAACAGGTGAGACAGACACGATTACTAAAGAAGCAATTATCCAGTCTAAAACTGAACTAATTCAGTTTGCTAGATCCCAGGCACCTATGCTACGGGATGACTATCAAGAACTTTTGGATCTGTCCATCATCTTTCTTGGAGGTGTCCCCAATAAAGGCATCAAGTTTCGTGCACCAGGTGCCATGCATCGAGCTCGCTGGATGTCCAAAGCGCTCTATTCTATCAAGATGTGGCTTTTTCGAAACCAGTTCAAGATGACTAAGACTGAAGAACGAGGAATTCGAGATCTTTCCATTTTTTCTGTTCTCATCTATATGAAGGCTTGGACAACATCCTCACTCCCTATTGAAACCCCATTTAATGACTGGCTCCTTATGAGGTCATTGATTAATTATCCTAACAAAAAGATTTCTGATGCAACTAAAAAAAGCTCTCTAACCACTTATGGTACCTGTCTGAAGAAGCAGTTGGTCTTGCTTTCCTTGATGAGCGAATTACTACAGATGTAAAGAAACGCATGGTAAAGGCATTAGAAGATGAGTCCACTGGTAGACCACCCAAGCGTCCTCGGATTCCTGAATCGACCTTCTGCTCTGGTGAAGGACTACACCAACTTGTTACAAGAAATACTAGAGAATTCTTTACTAAGCTGAATTTGCCAGAAGGATTTCTGAACAAGGCACCCAGCACTTGGACATCCAACTGTGAATATTTAAGGGCCAGAGCTATTGTTGCAGCTCTATCTGTTGTAAATGACCGGGCAGAACGTGCAGTAGCTTTAGTTCAAGAGCTGAATAAGAAATTGACAGTGGGGGAAGAGCAGCTCCAGTTCCTGCTCCAAATTGTTGCAAAACACCGCCAGAGTCACCCAGTTCCATCAAAAACTGTTCTTCTCAAAAAATAACCATCAATGAGGTCGCACCTTAAAATACACCATATTGTATAATCATTGTATATTAAATAAATGTTGTATAAGGAAATAATGCTAATTAAAGTAATTAAAGTATGTAAATAGCACTGGCATTTTGAATTTATCTCTATATAATAAACTAATGTTTTTTTTTTGTAGCAATGCTTCATTGCTGATTGTATATAAAAAAGAGCCAGGAAGGATTTTGGATAGGAGAAAAAGGATTGGGATAAAGAAGGATTGAGGACCAAAGGATGGATTATAACAACATCAAGAATAGGTTAGAAAAGGATCATGATAAATAAGAAGGCCTATACTTATAAAAACGAATCAAACTAAAAAAAGAAGGAAGGAATTATGTGTATAATGAGCATAATCATATGTCAGGAGCTATTATGCCATGGTCACCATTTTTATTAGCCGGGGGCGACCCCTAAATATGAGCCAATTTGTATCAAACTTTCATGTTTTAGTTTTTATGCTAAAGGGAACTATTTTAGGGGGCGCAGATAAAATAATTCAACATTTCAATTTTTGACTACCCAATAAGAGACACCCTAAATTATATATATATATATATATATATATAATATTATATATATATATATATATATATATATATCATACTTTCATACTTTGATGGTTTCGAACGACGGTTCAGGATCGAACGCAGTTGACCCTCTTACTGCATTCCGCCTCACTTGCGGAAGTTGGAAACGGGTCACCAACCTTGACCCGTGAGTTGGAAATGGGGTTTCTCGAAGTAATATATACAGGGTGGGCCGTAAGTTTCCATACATAGGAAAATTTAAATTATGGTCTTCACGTGCGTCGGTATTTGGATCAGCAGTTTCCGGATGCTTGGATTGGTCGGCGTGGTCCTGTGGAGTGGCCTCCCAGATCCCCAGATCTCACCCCCCTTGATTTCTATCTTTGGGGGCACTTGAAGGCCATGGTGTATCAGGAAAAGATACGAGACATAAATCATCTAAAGGAACGTATCACCAACGCCATTACAAGCATAACGTCAACTGTGCTAATGCGTGTTCATCAACAGTGGGGAACACGTATTGAAATGTGTTTTCAAAACAATGGCAACCATGTAGAGCATATTATATAAATAAAAATGGTTGTCCATAAAAAAATGTTTATTTTTCCTATGTATGGAAACTTACGGCCCACCCTGTATATAAAGGCGGTGTAAGCAGTTTAGGTGGTAATTTATTTGGCTTTAATCTGGTATACTATTTTTCTTTTTAAATATTCGCAAAGAAATATGCTTCATTATGCTTGTACTCCTTACATTAGTGGAGGAGAGAGTTGTTTTTCATTTTCATCCTGCCTTCGTAGCCAGGGCTACGCACAAGAACCTATCCCGTTGGTTCTTGAAATTATTCAGGTTTGTGTGCTGCAGGTTTCTCAATTCTTTGAGCAACATGTTGAAGAATTTTGGGCTTCCTCTACCGAGAGTATTTTCCACCTTCGGTTTCATGGCCCCGATTTGGCCCCGCGTCCCATCACAGCCAAAACAGTAGAGAATCTGCTTCTTCTCTCGTCGTTTCAGTGTGCTTCTGTTTCATTATTTTATTATATATATATATATATATATATGCTGCAAACCCATAAGAAAAAAGAAGCAATGATTCCAAGGCCTTTCGTGTATTCAGCAATACACCAAAGGCCTTGGAATCATTCTTTTTTCTTGTAGGTTTGCATCATTCATTCATTTCACGTATTTAAGTGTGAAATTCATATACGTATATATATATATATATATATACAGGGTGTCCGAGAATTATCTGTACAATTTTTGGCTGTTATTAAAAGTCAACCATGAAGTGTAGAAATTCCAGTGTTGTCCCATTTTACAGAGAATCTCATTAAGTTTTTTCTGATACCACGTTTTGACAAGTTTTTTAGAAATGTACGCGGGTGACAGACATTGATGATTTAAAAGCAAGAATCAGAGCTGCTATTGAGCGAATTGATGTGGATATGCTGCAGCGTACATGGCAACATTTGGAGTATCGATTGGATGTTTTGCGAATCACTAATGGTGCACATATCGAATGTTTGTAACAACGTTACTTTAATAAAAGAAACTTTTGAAAATACAGATTCTAAATAATCTTGTTTAATAAGAATTTTACGTGTGTTATCAAGAATTTTATTAAAAGATGAAATTGTACAGATAATGTTCGGACACACTGGAATTTCTAAAAAACTTGTCAAAACTTGGTATCAGAAAAAACTTAATGAGATTCTCTGTAAAATGGGACAACACTGGAATTTCTACACTTCATGGTTGACTTTTAATAACAGCCAAAATTGTACAGATAATTCTCGGACACCCTGTATATATATATATAATATATATATATTATATATATATATATATATATATTATATATATTATATATATATATATATATATGCGCCTCCGTGGTGTAGTGGTTAGCTTTCCTGACTATGAATCCATCAGCCCCGGGATGAAGATCTGGTGACGGTACGCGGCGCGCAGCAAAACCCAGCTGTTCATCTTTCCACACAATAAAAGAAATTGGTTGGTAGATAAATGGGTACCCTGGGTAGCCTAGTGGTTAAGACGCTGGGCTGTTGGTGGGGCGTGGTTCGAATTCCACGTTAAACTGTGGGTCTAAGGCGGAGTGACAAGCTTGACCTTCGTCAGAATGAACAATTGAGGGGAAGCAAAACCAAGGTTAACGAAGGTCATATATTTAGATCAATGTCCTTGAAAAGTTTTGTGGCTGCCAGATTGATCGTAAATGACGTCGTTACAGTTTTTTGAAACGAATTTTGGCATCTTTATTACAGTTTCTCTTCCGTAATGTCTTTTATAATTGTAGAATTCCCTATAACCGTTAATTCATAAACTATGCACCTTCCTTTAGTTGGAGTTTATGCCCATCTGCATGCATGTTTTTTCTTTACAGTCATGCATTGAAAATATGTTCTCCCTTCATTATACTGTAAGCCCTTTTTATCATTATACAGTTTAACCGTCCCATTCTGGCTTCCAATACGTTGGCAAACTATAAATTGGCCAAGTTTTTAGTTCCTCTTTTAACCCTTTTTACGGTTAATTCTTATAGTATCAGAGACAGCTTTGCTTTTGCAGCTCAAATGAGAAATCAGAGCTTGGATTCATATTTTATGACAAGTTTTGACGTTTCTTCACTTTTCACCAATATTCCTTTGGAAGAAACCATTAATATTATCTTAAAAAAAGCCTTCCCTGATGCCAACTTTATTTTTCATGGTTTTAACAAAAGTCAATTCGAACAACTGTTGAGGTTGGCGGTCAGGGATAATTTTTTCAGATTTCATGGCGTGATTTACTGTCAACTGGACGGTGTGGAGATGTACCGGTAGCCCCTAGGCCCCGTTCTTATAAATGTATTCATGACACACCTGGAGGAAAGGATTTTTCGTGATTGTCCTCGTAATTTTAAGCCGATTTTGTATAAGTGGCTATGTTGATGACACGTTTGCACTTTTCCGTACTGAAAAGGAGTCTGAACAGTTTTTGGGCTTTTCAAACTCTCTCCACCCCAATATTACTTTTACGCAGAAGAAGGTGGATGGCTCCATTCCTTTCTTGACATACTACTTTCAAGAAGGGGTTTGGGACTGTCTACTTCCACTTATCGAAAACCTACATTCACTGGACTAGGATTGAATTTTTATAGTTTTTGTGATTTTAACTATAAGTTAAGTTCAATACGTACCCTTTCCCACAGGGATTACAATACACGGGGTTTCATAACATGTGGGACGCACTTTCAGGATGGATTCAGGATCTGAAAACAGTGAAAAAAGTTTATATAAACATATGCCCGAAATCGCTTTGTTTCCGAGTCACAGCCCGTTTTGTGTTCCAGCAATTCTTTCCGCGAACTGTTTACAAACACTGCTTGCCGACAATGTTTGTGAGTGTGTACGAGACTTATTTCATGTATCGCCTTGCCGATTGTAATGTTTCGTACACTCTATGACATGTTTCAATATCGTTGAGTGTAGAGCTATCAGTCAATCAGAGGTGCATCGCGGTGTTTCACTGTTCGTATTCGTAACTTCTTACCGTGAATAAGTGCAGTCCAGTGAAAAAAAAAACTTAAAAGTTTTTGTGCTATTCAGTGATAGTCTACATTTGAAGTGAGAATAGAGGCTTATTCAAACAGAGAAATGGCAGCCATGTCTCATGTATGGACTTCCGAGTGTAATGCGGCCGCAGCAAGACGTCTGTATGCGGAAAGGTTTCCGAATCGCCGTCTGCCAGATAAGAAGACCTTTCAGAGAATAGGCGAGCGTCTTGGTGATACAGGATCATTCAACAAGAGAGTTTCGGGTGGTGGTAGACCAATCAACGCCAGAACTGTTGAGTTGGAGGAGCGGGTCCTGAATCGCGTGGAGGAACATCCTGATGTCAGCACCCGAAGGATAGCAGGAGCAGAGGGTGTAAGATACACAACTGTGTGGAAAATTTTACGGGAACAACAGCTTTACCCATATCACATTCAGAGAGTACAAGGCCTTACTGAAGCTGATTTCCCACCACGAGAGGCTTTTTGTACTTGGTTCCTTCAACAGTGTGCTCGCGATCCTCTTTTGCTATCCTCCGTGTTGTTTTGTGATGGGGCTGCCTTCACAAGAAATGGCGTGATCAATTTTCACAACACTCATCACTGGGCCGAAGAGAATCCGCATGCCATCATCCAGTCAGGGCGTAAGATACACAACTGTGTGGAAAATTTTACGGGAACAACAGCTTTACCCATATCACATTCAGAGAGTACAAGGCCTTACTGAAGCTGATTTCCCACCACGAGAGGCTTTTTGTACTTGGTTCCTTCAACAGTGTGCTCGCGATCCTCTTTTTCTATCCTCCGTGTTGTTTTGTGATGGGGCTGCCTTCACAAGAAATGGCGTGATCAATTTTCACAACACTCATCACTGGGCCGAAGAGAATCCGCATGCCATCATCCAGTCAGGGCACCAACAACAATTTAGTATCAATGTATGGGCAGGACTTATTGCCGACAAGTTAATCGGTCCTTTTATTTTGCCTGGAAGATTAACAGGGGAATCGTATTCGAATTTTTTAAGGAATACTTTAAGCGATTTACTAGATGAAGTTCCTCTTGGTGTCCGACGTCGTATGTGGTTTATACATGACGGCGCTCCGCCTCATTTTAGTCGAGTAGCCAGAGATTATTTGGATGACCATTTCCCTGATAAATGGATAGGCCGTGGAGGACCCATTGCGTGGCCTGCTCGCTCCCCGGACCTGAATCCACTCGATTTTTGCCTGTGGGGTCATCTGAAATCCATCGTTTACGTGACACCCATTGCAACGTTGAAATGCTTCGCCAACGTGTAGAACAAGGATGCCAGAAAATCCGAGCAATACCTGGAATGTTTGAACGCGTCAGTCAGTCTATGACGAGGCGCGTTCAGGCGTGTATTCAAGCGCAAGGCGGTCATTTTGAGCACTTCCTTTAAAGGTAAGGCGGATACTTGCTGGAACACCTAACGGGCCGTAACTCGGAAACAAAGCGATTTTTCATTATTTTCAGGTCCTGAATCCATCCTGAAAGTGCGTCCCACATATTATGAAACACCCTGTATATGTTCAAACTACATTTTGATGCACAATGATTATGAATTTCTGGTCAACTTTTTTGTGCCAAATGGTTTTCCACGTGAATTTGATAAAGGAATCATAGGTAAATTTTTAAACAATATCTTTGCTCCAAAAATTGTCACTACATATGATGTACCTAAAAATCGTAAATTTCTGATTTGACCTGATTTATATCATTTTCACTCTGATTTAAGGAAACAGCTCTTAAAAACTGTTAAGAAGTTTTATTGTCATACTGATTTTAAAGTGGCATTTGTTAATGGCAATAGCCGCAATAAATACCCTTGCAAGATACTGTATTTTCGTTGTAAGGACGGAATCCCCCCTGCGATGAACTATTCATTTGTATACTTATTTAACTGCCCTAGCTGTTCCCAGGGGACATATGTTAGAAGCCGTGACCGGACAGCTCATACCAGGACAACACATACCCGGACAACTTATACCGGACAACTCAGACCCGGACAACTCATACCTAGGACAACTCATACCTAGGACAACTCATACTCTCTTCAACAATTACCACCCAAATGTTGATCTTTTCATCTATATCCACCCCGAAAGTTTAAACTCTGCAAATTAACCAAAATAAGATAAGAAAACAATAACAACAAATTTATTATTTATTGCAAACATATAATAAATAGAGAACCATTATTTACATAGGATAAAATTTGAATGCCCTAACTGGGCATTCAATGAACCCAACCGGGTATTCAGTTGACCTAACCGGGTATTCAATGAACCCAACCGGGTATTCATTTGACCTAACCGGGCATTCAATGAACTTAACTGGGCATATATATATATATATATATATATATATATATATATAACTCGCATGAATTTTAAATGTTTAAATTTAATTTTTAATTTTACAAAATAAATGTTTTCATTAATAACTTGCATCAATTCTAAATGTTTAAATTTAATTTTTAATTTTACAAAATAAATGTTTTCATTAATTTTTCATTTTTTTTTCTGGTCCTATGTATGAGTTGTCCTAGGTATGAGTTGTCCGGGTATGAGTTGTCTGGGTATAAGTTGTCCTGGTATGAGCTGTCCTGGTATGAACTGTCCTAGAACCGTTAGAAGC
Organism: Bathynomus jamesi; assembly: GCA_023014485.1. Lineage (NCBI taxonomy): Eukaryota > Metazoa > Arthropoda > Malacostraca > Isopoda > Cirolanidae > Bathynomus > Bathynomus jamesi. Next base: position 534,491 of record JAJOZX010000959.1, on the reverse strand, counting down.
ACCGTCCGTTCACTGCAGGCTAGATTCTGTTCACACATGGGTATTAGCCATAGAACTGGCAAAGTTCTCTCCAAGAAGGAATTCTCTGCCATTAAGAATCACTCCATCAGTTGTAAAGTGGATGTAACTATAAATGATTTTAAAATATTAAAGTCTTTTAACTGTTTATCCTCCCTCCGTATTTATCCCTTTGTATAAAATATTTAAACCCAAGTCTTAATCTTGATTCTAGCTGTTTCCCCCTCTATATTAATTAGTTTACAACCAACCAAGTTTCCCTTCTGCACTGTTTTTCCTGTCTTGTCTAGTTTCTTTAGGTTACGTGCCAGATACAGGTAGGTTTCTGTGTTTTTATTTGATTTTATTTTATACTGATTTTTCTTTTATTTATTTTGGATCATATGGAGAATCCAGACCCCAACTTTCCCCTAATGTAGAATCCAGACCCCAACTTTCCCCTAATGTAGAATCCAGACCCCAACTTTCCCCTAATGTAGAATCCAGACCCCCAACTTTCCCCTAATGTAGAATCCAGACCCCCAACTTTCCCCTAATGTAGAATCCAGACCCCCAACTTTCCCCTAATGTAGAATCCAGACCCCCAACTTTCCCCTAATGTAGAATCCAGACCCCCAACTTTCCCCTAATGTAGAATCCAGACCCCCAACTTTCCCCTAATGTAGAATCCAGACCCCCAACTTTCCCCTAATGTAGAATCCAGACCCCCAACTTTCCCCTAATGTAGAATCCAGACCCCCAACTTTCCCCTAATGTAGAATCCAGACCCCCAACTTTCCCCTAATGTAGAATCCAGACCCCCAACTTTCCCCTAATGTAGAATCCAGACCCCAACTTTCCCCTAATGTAGAATCCAGACCCCCAACTTTCCCCTAATGTAGAATCCAGACCCCCAACTTTCCCCTAATGTAGAATCCAGACCCCCAACTTTCCCCTAATGTAGAATCCAGACCCCCAACTTTCCCCTAATGTAGAATCCAGACCCCCAACTTTCCCCTAATGTAGAATCCAGACCCCCAACTTTCCCCTAATGTAGAATCCAGACCCCCAACTTTCCCCTAATGTAGAATCCAGACCCCCAACTTTCCCCTAATGTAGAATCCAGACCCCCATCTTTCCCCTAATGTAGAATCCAGACCCCCAACTTTCCCCTAATGTAGAATCCAGACCCCCAACTTTCCCCTAATGTAGAATCCAGACCCCCAACTTTCCCCTAATGTAGAATCCAGACCCCCAACTTTCCCCTAATGTAGAATCCAGACCCCCAACTTTCCCCTAATGTAGAATCCAGACCCCCAACTTTCCCCTAATGTAGAATCCAGACCCCCAACTTTCCCCTAATGTAGAATCCAGACCCCAACTTTCCCTTAATGTAGAATCCAGACCCCCAACTTTCCCCTAATGTAGAATCCAGACCCCCAACTTTCCCCTAATGTAGAATCCAGACCCCAACTTTCCCCTAATGTAGAATCCAGACCCCCAACTTTCCCCTAATGTAGAATCCAGACCCCCAACTTTCCCCTAATGTAGAATCCAGACCCCCAACTTTCCCCTAATGTAGAATCCAGACCCCCAACTTTCCCCTAATGTAGAATCCAGACCCCCAACTTTCCCCTAATGTAGAATCCAGACCCCCAACTTTCCCCTAATGTAGAATCCAGACCCCCAACTTTCCCCTAATGTAGAATCCAGACCCCCAACTTTCCCCTAATGTAGAATCCAGACCCCAACTTTCCCCTAATGTAGAATCCAGACCCCCAACTTTCCCCTAATGTAGAATCCAGACCCCCAACTTTCCCCTAATGTAGAATCCAGACCCCAACTTTCCCCTAATGTATAGATTAAAAAATTATAGAAGCCAGACCCCAAACGAATCGTATAAGGACATCAATAAACAATTTAAAGGTTCATAGAAAATTTTATTATTATTATCACAAATAAAAACCATTAAAATCACACAATTGTAAAATCTTATATCAAATGTAGAATTCGGACCCCAGCCTTCTTTAGTTAGCTTTATAAGGCTAACTAACGAAAATATCACAACCTAACCTAACCAATCGTTAGGTTAACTGTACGCCCTTGACGATTGGTTAGGTTAGGTCATGATATTTTCGTTAGTTAGCCTTATAAAGCTAACTAAAGGAGGCTGGGGTCCGAATTCTACATTTGATCCAATCTTATTAAGTGAAAGTTTAATTAAAAGGATATTGTGAAAAAATGGTATCACAAAATTGGAAAAACGTATTGTTTGTGTCTTTCATGCCACATAAATTCGTCTAAGTATGAATTTAAGTGTGATCTCCTACATCCATGCATTGATTTAATAACTTTTTTGGCGATTCCAATAGTTTTCAATAGTTTGTGTGTACTAGAAACTCAAATAGTTAGTAGCTTAAACAAGCCAAATGGAGAATACAGACCCCAACCTTCCGCTAATGTAGAATTCGGACCCCAACCTTGGTAGGGGTCCGAATTCTACATATGATCCCTTATTTTTTTATCTTTTTATGATGGTGTTAGCTTAGGTTTTTACCATTTATATCTAATTTTACTGTGACTTTGCATCTTTAATTACTTTTTTCTCACCCTTTTATTTTGTTCTTAGGGTATACTTTTTTTTTAAACTTTTAATTTTTCATTTTGGTTAGCTTCGGTTTAACCAATTTTCACTTGCTTGTTTTATTTATTTATTTTTTTTTGATAAGCCTGATGAAACGTCGATTGGACTTAAATTAAACATGCTTTCAGTATTCTACGTCTTTACCTTCATCTTGAAAAAAAAATATATATATATTTATATATTGATACATGTATATGATACAAGCCCACAAGGAAAAAGAAAAATGATTCCAGTAAAAACACATTCCTAAATGTATTATAACTAAACATGTGCTGAAGATACTTGGCATGGCGTACTTACTCATAAGTAATGCATAGAAATATTAAACTATGATTTTATTTCGGGGGCAGCTGAAGCCCCCGTAGCCCCCCATGTCTACGTCCCTATATATATATATATATATATATATATACACACTAGAATGCCCCTCTCTGCCTTGCGCAGCTAAAGCCCCCAGAAACATAACCTAAGGCGGGACTGGGTGGGAGTGGCGAGTGTATTACTAAAACCTTCCCTGCTTCTCCCTTAATGTGTACTGTATATCAAATTTGGTGCAGATTACCGTACCCGTTTAGGCGTGTATAAACAAACAGACAAACATGTTTATATTCACGTTGTTATAAAGTAATTTAATATTAGTGGTTTTTAGCGATTTAGAAGTTTTCATACAGTGCCGGCTTAATTTAACGTATACCTGTGACGGTTTAAACTAATTTTTAACTGCGCGATGCCGTCGCAGAAAGCGTCGTGTTAGGTGTAGGGTAAACCGGCGGTATTCGGAATTTAAGGATTATAACGGCGGTCCTATGGCGATTACCGATAGATCAGTTTTTCTTTTGCGAGTTAATGGAGGAATTAGTTGACATAAAACGCAGTGTACGTGAGGTAACCGAAAGACTTGCAACGCTTGATGAGGGCAGGGGTAGGGCTACGGTTGACGGAAGCCGAACCAATACTAACGTTGAAGACGTTAGTAATTTGAAGGGTGAGGTGCGTAACCTAGTTTCTAGTTTAGGTAGCTTGTCGGGAAGGTTGGATAGAGTTGAGGAAGGGGTTAAGGTTAGTCCGAGAGTAGTAGATGGGGAGGGATTTAGGAAGTTAAGGGTGGAGCTAGGCCGCGTACGTTAGGTGATAGGAATCCCCCCCTATCGAGGTTTCGAACCCTTTCGCCCATTTGGAAAGGGACGTGAATGAGGGGGAAACTATTTTAATTGGGGACTCTTTAGTGCGCCACATGGACAAAGAGTTCGTTGAACGGCATCCAACCAAGAGGAGGAGGGTCTGTCTCCCAGGGGCCAGGGTTGACAGAGTTAGAGACGAAGTGGATAGGATTGACGTTGCCTCCCGTCACTCGATGTTGGTGACGATGGTAGGAGGCAACGACTCGTATAGGCCCGATACGAGAGTGCCTGACCTTTTGGAGAGATATAGGGGTTAATTAGGTCCCTGAAGGCGAGGTCAGATAGGTCTTTAGTTCTAGGTATTACCCCTAGGCACGGGTTGGGTCTTAGGATTACGTCAAAAACAATATTTTTGAATAATAAATTAGAAGAGATTTGTGCTGAGGAAAATGTACCCTTCGTAAAGCTGTGGTCCGAATTCAGTGATCCTAGCCTTTTTATAAAAGATGGGGTGCATTTTAATGAAATAGGTAATGCTAGGCTAGGTAGGTTAATAGACGAAAACGTGCGAAAGCTGTATAGGTCGAAGCCTTCTTTAAACGTTGTGGGTCCGGGAACGCGGGCCCGACGTGAAAATAGTTTAAAACGCGGGCCCGTGGTAAAAAATAACTTAAACGTCTTTTATTGTAACGCGCGTAGTATTAGAAATAAATTAAATGAATTTAAGGCGATAATTTATTCCGGCAACTATGATATAGTTGCTATCACTGAAACTTGGTTAAATACCGTGACTCGGGACTTGTTGGGGGAACTTGATATACCGGGTTTAAAACTCTCTACTAATGATAGGTTACATAGGTTTGGTGGAGGCGTTTTGCTGTACATTCGTAATTCCCTTAGGGCTATCGAGGTTTAGATTTTCCGGCAGCAATTAATGCGATATGTGTTGAAGTTAGGGCGCGTAGTATTAGTTTTAATTTTGTTTATAGACCTCCCGTTCAACCCCTCGATACAGATACTAGATTTTACTCACTTCTTGGTAATTGACAATCGGAATAGTGTAATTGTCGGAGACTTTAACTGCCCTAATGTTAATTACGAGAATTTTACTGGTAATGAGGAGGGTTTGAGATTGGTTGAGTTTATGGACGATAACTTTTTACGACAGATAGTTACCGAACCAACGCGCCGTGACAATATTTTAGATTTGGTGATGACGAACGGCGAGAATATAGTCGAAGGTTTAAAAGTAGGTGAGAGTTTAGGATGTAGTGATCATCAAATTCTTAGGTTTAAGTTATTGATAAAAACACAGGATAGTAACGTAATAGAAGTCCCTGATTTTCGTAGGGCTAATTTTGATAGTTTTGCGGATAGGATGAGAGTAGTGGACTGGGATAACTTATTTATGGGTAATGACACAAATTTGCATTGGGTGGCGTTTAAAGAAAGTTTTAGGAATATTGAAAGGGAGTTTATTCCTCGTAGGCCCAAGCGCGCTAGAAATCGTGGTAGGCCGAAGTGGTGGACTAGGGAAATAGGCGAGTTCATAAACGAGCGTAATAGAGCGTATAGACTTAATAAGCGCAATGGCACGGCAGCTAACTTTAATAGATATATCGAGCTTAGACGTCAGGTTAAAAGATCAGTTAGGAATGCCAAGCGTAATTTAGAGATACTTATAGCTGCGGATAGTAAACATAATCCAAAAAAGTTTTTTGAATACGTAATAATCGTAAGCCGATAAAAGATAACATAGGCCCTCTAGTGGATGTTAATGGCGCTTTGGCTTCTGACGCTCAGGCGATGGCGGGTATTTTCAATAACTTTTTTGCGACAGTTTTTACCGTAGAAGACGTAAATAATGTCCCCGACGTGGACGATATCGTTCCATTTAGTAGCGAGACTATTTTGGATGAAATAACTGTTTACGAGGCTGAGATTGCGCATTATATCGATAGGCTAAAAGTTAGCAAGGCTCCAGGCCCTGACGCTTTTTATCCCAGACATTTGAAAGACGTTATCGTAGGCCCCTTAACGAAGATTTTTAATCAGTCACTCGAAACGGGGATTATTCCTGAAGACTTCAAATTAGCTAACGTCACGCCTATTTTTAAAAAAGGCGACCGCGCAGTAGCTAGCAATTATAGGCCCATTAGCTTAACGTCAATTGTCGGTAAACTTTTGGAATCCGTAGTTAGGGATCGTATCATCGATCACTTAGAAAGTAGAGATTTGATTAATAGTAGTCAGCATGGGTTTCGACGCCATAGGTCTTGTTTAACTAATTTGTTAGAATTTTATAACGAAATAGTGCGCGAATACGATAGGCATAGAGCAGCTGACGTTATTTATTTAGATTTTAAAAAGGCGTTCGATACAGTTCCGCATAGGAGACTAATTGCGAAGGTCAAAGCGCACGGTATACGCGGTCAGGTAGCTAACTGGTTAGAAGAATGGCTTCGTGCTAGGAGACAGAGGGTCGTAGTTAATGGTAGTGAATCGGGGTGGTTAGATGTAGGTAGCGGTGTCCCACAGGGTTCAGTGTTAGGCCCATTGCTATTCGTAATTTACATTAACGACATAGATGTAGGATTGACTAGTAACGTGTCAAACTCGCGGACGATACTAAAATAGGCGGTAAGGTTGTTAACGAGGACGATAGAAATAGGCTCCAAGACGATGTAAATAGGATTATGGAGTGGACAGATAAGTGGCAGATGCAATTTAACGTAGACAAATGTAAAGTTTTGCATATAGGTTCTCGCAACAATAATTACACGTACACGATGGATGATAGGGAGTTAGCGAGCGTTGACGAGGGAGTAGATTTAGGCGTACGCGTATCTAAGGATTTAAAGGTTAGGAACCAGTGCCTGGAGTCTTGCGCAAAAGCTAATAGGATGTTAGGCTTCATAGCGCGTAATTTCGAATTTAAATCGAAGGCTATTATATTGCCCCTTTACAAGTCCCTAGTCAGGCCTCATTTAGAATATGCAGTTCAGTTTTGGTGCCCGTACTTGCCTGAGGATATTGATAGGTTAGAAAGGGTTCAACGTCGTGCCACGAAACTAATTCCGTCATTGCGCAACAAGCCTTATGAAGATAGGATTAAAGAGTTAGACCTGTATTCACTCGAAACTAGAAGATTAAGGGGGGAGCTTATTGAAGTTTTCAAAATCGTTAATAACATCGATAATGTAAATTTTGACATTGTTCACTTTCGATAATAGTAATACTCGTAATAACGGATTTAAGTTGCGTGGCAGACGTTTCATTACTAATATCGATAAAAACTTCTTTACGTTTAAAGTAATTAATAAATGGAATAATCTTCCCGCGTCAGGTCAGTCGTTCATTCTACCAGCGTTAATATGTTTAAGAACCATTTAGATAGGCATTTTACAAATTTTAACGTTGTTTAAAATAAAAAGACAATTAGTCACAGGAGCTCTGGGGGTGGTGGACGAGGATGAGTTTCTTGACGATTAATGCCAGCGTGTGATGGCAGCCAAAAAAATAAAAAATAACACGAACGTAGATGTAGCTCGTAGAGTAAACTAATCCACTTTTTGTTTAACTTTACCTACTTTTTTTTTTTCTTACTTTGCATGTCTGTAACACTCTTTTCTTGCATGTTTGTAGTTTGCATGGTATGACTGAGAGTTAAGACTGTTTGCATGGTTTGTAAGCGTTCTTATTTTACTTCGTTTCATCTTTCACCCCTCTCCTATTCTCTCCGACTATTTTTCTGACTTGTCGGCAGTGGCCGGCGGATGACGATGGTGAGTCTTTTTTCTCTTTTTCTGAATGAATGTTAACCCACGAGTGATAGGTGTTCCTCCTTACTTAACCCCTTATTCTCTTTTCTCTTAACCCTCTACTCTTTCCTTTCTCTCGGGCTAACCTTAGAGTGGATCTTAGGGTCTTCGTTAGCCTTAGTTTCTGTAGATCTGTAGATCATCACCATCTTCTAGCTATATATGAAGAAAGAAACCACTCTTCAGGAAGACTTAAATTTTTTAATTTCCTAACACCAATACAGTTTCGGCTCCTCGCGAATCCTTATCAATTGGTAATGACCGCATAAACAGAGAACAGAGTTTATATACACCTCGAAGTTAATTACACTGTACAACAAATTTTCGGTTCAGAAAAAAACGGGAATAACATTCGGTCATTCTTAATATTTCGAGTGTGCTGATTCCAAATCTAAAAATAGTTTTTTTTCTATCACGTCACGTCTTTCCGGAAAGAATGAGGGATGTGAATGCAAAAAATGAATTTTCAATGACATCTTACATCCGAGACGTTGGTATGAGTTGATAAGTTGATCCACAAGTGCAGCATAGTTGTATTTAGTCTTTCCTAGTAGACCGCTGCACATGTTTTTGAATGCACGCCAGGCTACCAACTCAACCTCATCCATCACCGCTTCAAATTGTTCGTCTAGCATGAGTTGGCGAATTTGAGCGCCGACGAATATGCCTTCTTTAATCTTGGGATCACTTATTTTCGGGAATTTTTCCTTTAGATATTTGAAGGCAGGCTTATCCTGTTTCAACGCCTTTGCAAATTGTTTCATCAGCCCTAGTTTAATGTGAAGTGGCCGCAAGATAAACTTTTCCTTTCGTACTAGTGGTTCGTGAATAACATTGTGAGATCCAGGTGAGGAATTGTCTCGCGGCGGCCATACTGAGCGTGTGTAGTGTTCAGACCTTGCTCGGCTATCCCACTTGCATAGGAAACACATGTATTTCGTATAGCCGGTTTGCAATCCATTGAGAATAGCCACAACCTTCAAATCTGCGCAGATAAGCCATTCATGTTCATTGTATTTTATACAGTCCAGAATAAAAGCAACATTGTCATACGTTTCTCTCAAGACGACTGAATGAGCGATCGGAACAGAAGGCATTATGTTCCCATTGTGTAGCAGTACACCCTTAACACTGTACAGAGATGCATCAATGAACAATCTCCACTGATTCGGTTCATAGCACAAACCCAGAGCATCGAACAGACCATGTATATCAATGCAATAACAAAGATTGTTCTTCATCGTGAAATATTCCCGCAAATCCAAGGAGCGCTTTCGGAATGCTGTAATTCGTACGTCTTCCGCCAGCAGATTCCATTTTTGTAGACGTGAGGCCAGCAGTTCACTTTGTTGCTTGGTAAGTATTAAATCACGGACCAATCACGGACCAAATCATTGAGTTCAGGCTGCGTGATGAGATGTTCTTTCTTGGACTCGACTTGAGCTTCATAGCATTCGTCGTCTGATTCCGATTTGTCAGTCTGTGTTATCGGTCGGCATTTAGCAGAACGAAGATTTGGGTAGACTATAGCCCTTTTTCCCTTTTCTGTTGCAACCTGTAATGCGAGACAATAGACATTGTTGACTACTTAAGATAGCATAATTGTGTAATACATTATGCAGAGCAGGATATGCTAAAATGTACTAAAAACACCAAATTTGACGTATATTCAGAAAAATAAAAGATTCAAACCTGTGATGTTCGTTAAGCAGAAATAGCAATCAGTTGAATGGTCCAGCGGCTCTCTCCATACCATTGGGACACCGAATCCCAGACCAGGACCGGTGCCTTTGAACCACGCAGATAACAAGCTTGTACATCTCACACAGCAGATATGAGGCACCTAGTGCTTGTCCTGATCACCAACTTTGCATGCGAAGTATAATTCATAAGGCTTTTTCACATGAGAAGTCAACTTCCTTTTATACTGTTTTAACGTTAATGTCCCACAAATATAATAGAAACTGCCTGGCGAATTTTTGCACTCTCTAGACATTGTAGCATAACCTCAATAAAAACCTATAAAATAAGAAAATGATAGATCAATTTACAATTTCACACAATAATAGACGTTGTCGGTGAAATATATATAATTTGATAGCTGTTATTCAATAATACTCACTTATAGCACCGATTTATGATAAAATATGGCTGACAATTTTGTTTTAAATGATTAATGAAAGAAATTTTTCATAAAATCAAAGTGGAAACACAGAGCCGAACACTACCACCTCATAGCATATGCATAACTGAACAAAATGTAAAAGATGCGTTCAGAGAACCAGTGGTTCTCAAAATGATACAATGAAATAGGGTCATTTTCATAAAATCGGTGGGTGATACAAATAAACGTGTTATTTTCGCAATCTACGCATATAATTAGCCATAAAAATGACTATTTCATTTCCGTTTTTTAACTGTTGTACAGTGACTTATCAGAGATTAGCTGACTGAACTTTCCCATCCTCTTACCAGGGGATAGTTAAGTGACCCTTCCGACCCAGCTTTGACCTGATGGATGTACCTGTGTTGCCTGCGGATTTTTGGATGCTAATGTTACAAAATTCTTAATTTTATTACATATAATTTTGTTGAAAGAGAACTTGACCATCAGATAGATTAAAATTTTGTGTAGAGCCTATAAGACTAGATTCAACAATTCTACAATTCTACGCTTAACATAATTATTAGATTTGAAAACAAAGTTACAATTATTGAAATCTACATGGTTATAGTCTCTGACATGACAGAATACAGCATTTTTTTCATTCTCCACCCTCACATCTCTTATGTTCGTAAATTCTTTTACCGAGTTCCCTTCCCGTTTCTCCTACATATAATAAGGTAATATATATACACACCTGTGTCTTTTTCTTCCTTAGGTTTGTTCCTTATTAACATGTCATTTATGCAGTTATTATATTTGAATGTCGCATTACTGCTTGTTCTCTGCCAAGTTTTCTTAAGCCCTTTCAAGTTTTTGTTATAGGGAAGGACAATACCTTTCTTGTAATCCTTGTTTACAGTTGACCTGCCAGTATAAAAGGTTTTTCTGACTGCTAAATGAGCGTTAAAAATGAACCATTTCGGGTAATACAGATTTTTAAATATACTGTTGATATTTTGTATCTCCTTAGCAACATAAAGAACGGTGACAGATTCTATATGCTCTTAGGAACATTGAAGATAAAACCGATTTTTTTACTTGGTCATCATGAAATGAAAAATAGTGAATGTAAGAGTTTGAATTGGTCTTCTTCCTATACACAGCGAATTTTATGTTGTCATTTTCTCGATTGATGAGAACATCCACAAAAGGTATTTTTCTATCCCTTTCTCATTCACATTTGAACTTAATTGAGTGATGAAGGTTATTGAGTTTGGAAAAGTAGTCATCAAAATTCTTATTAGCTGGCCATACTGAAAATATGACATCCACGTATCTTAACCAAATTTGATTGGGGAAGGATATCCTAGCCTTTCTCAACCTGTGGACTTAGGCTTGCCAACCCTCCCAGATTCGCTGGGAGACTCCCGGAATCGTGTGTTCTTCCCGGAACGTTATCCTAATCTCCCGGATATCTTACAATTTGAGAATAGTTTTCTTTAAATACATAATTTGGTATCACCTTATCATTTGCATATTATTAGCCTTTAAATAATCTTTTTTTTTTACTGTTGATATGAATAATCGTGTATATATATATATATATATATATATATATACACACACACACACACACACACAGGGGCGTCGATTGACTTAATTGACCTTAGAATGTCTTTATACGGCCTCAAAATGCCCTTGAAATTGGTCATATTTAAAAAATTTCTCGGGGGGCTTACAGCGCCCCGCCCCCCGAACCCGCCAGCTGGATCGGCTCGCCCCCACCCACCTTTATGGTCTGTATATATAGGGTGACCAGACGTCCTGCATTTTGCAGGACTGTTCCGCATTTTGAGTTTCTGTCCTGCAAAAAACATTGTCCAATGCGGGACAATGCGATGTCCCGCATTCTTGTATTTATGCAATTTTCGGACAAATGAAATATAATTTGTATTCATTATCGTAGATCTGGCATCCGCGCATCCCCTCATAAAAGTTTTAAAACGTTTTTGAAACCTCCAGTACGACAGACCTCGACTGCCGACGCTCGTCAGTTAAAATTTTGAATTATAGTGGTGTTGACGTGTTATTTAATTGTCAGAGTACCCATACATTTTAAAAATGACTTCAAAAAGAAAGTGCACTTTCAATGGGTAGAAATATTTACACATTTCAAGAGTCAGAAAATTCCCTTTGAAAACATTTCCAAGGTAATAGAATTCTGTTTGAGTTTACCTGGATCAAATGCTCCAACAGAGGGTATTTTTCATAAAGAATAACTTTTGGACAGAAGAAAAAAGTCGGTTAAATATAAATACTCTAAAAGCAGCGTTATTAACGATATGTAATTACGAGATGAGTTGCCTTGAATTTTGTGAATATCTGAACAAAGAAATACCTCTCCTTAAGAAAATACATTCCAGTGCCAAGTACAATTAAATAAAATGTTTTTCAATAAATTAGGTAAGTAAACTATATAAAATTACTTTTTGGTACCGTAGTACAATTATTTGTCCGTTATATATCTTTGAAAGATAAAGTAAAATGCCAAGAGTGCTGCAAAATGCTTTTAAAAGGTATTGGTTGACATGTGGAGTGTTATCGAGATATCATACGAGTATATTAGTGTACCAATGGATCCGTCCCGCATTGGGATCGCAAAAATCTGGTCACCCTATGTATATATATCATCTCCCGGAATTGTATTTCAGAAAGTTGGCAAGCCTACCTGTGGTACGCAAGAGCTGCCTAGACTAGGTGGTACGCTTAAATATGTGGTACACACTAACCTTTATCCAGTTGAATTTTTTTCTTTATCTTCACATTTTTCCAAAAAGAGTCCCAGTCAGATGGCAGATGTACGATGTTTACAAAATGAACAGTTATTCAAAATAGTTAGATATTTCTTTTTTGTTTCGTATTGTTTCATTCATACTGCAAATTGTTTCTACTTTAGGTTTATTTTATACATTTTTATTGTCGTGATGTAATGCACGACAGCTGACTTGATGCCGGAAGTCGCTATTTCAATAATTTCGATCTGCATAGAATTAATTGATAAAGACTTTTATTATTTTAATTTAAGTGAGATTGCAAATTTATATAATTTTATTATTGTTAAATTGTCCCCTGAGTTTGTTAATTATTAATAACACCAGTACACATTTGAAAACTTGTCGATCGACTTTTACAAACTAGTTGGTGATTCTATATAATTTGAGTGCGCTGATCTCAAAAATATAGTTAGTTTTTCCCTATCACGTATGCTTTTCTTACTACAGGGTGTCATAAATCCCCCATTTATCCCCAAATGTGAACCATCTTATCGAGACCAACATTGGATTGCACATGCAAAACCATAAATTTTGTTGTTATAGACTACAGTAACGCTTACATAATAATGTAGGGTAAATATATATAACAACCAGTCCCGTTCCCAGCAAAATACTCTCTCCCCTCCTATCAATGGGTGGTTAACATTTGGGGACAGATGAGGTATTACAACACCCCTTGTAGCAGGAAATCTTTAGGTGATAGAGTAAAACCTAATTAAAGCAGAATTAAATAGCTCTTAGCTCTTGGACAAGCATATTGCTTGTTTATGAAAGAATAAAAAAATAACTGAAAGAAACAAAATATATTTACCTTCTTTACTTGCAAACATTTCAGGACTTATTCCAAAGACTTAAGACTACGAAGGTAGATCTGACTAATGACGACTAAACCGGTGCTTCTTTGATGTTTTCTTATGCTGTGCGTTAGGCTGATCTCGTTGCAGACACCAGCAGTAATCCGCCATCATATTTGTATGCCATCTTCCTTGATATCTTCTTTCCATGGTTTTGATGTCCTGGTGAAATCGTTCCCCTTGCTCCTCACTGACATCTTCGAGATTTTCGGGAAAACGGTCAAGATGCGAAAATAAGAAGTGAATTTTCAGGCTCATATTGCAGCCTAAGGCGCAAAACTTTTTAAGCATATTTTCCACCAGTCTTTCATAATTTTGGCTTTTGTAGTTTCCCAAGAAGTTTTCAACAACATCTTTGAAACCAAGCCATGCTTTTTCTTTATTGGTCATTGTGTTCAGGAAATGATCGTCTGTCAATAACCTTCTAATCTGAGGACCTATAAAAACACCTTCCTTTATTTTCTCGTAGCTAATCTTTGGATATTTTGAACAAATGTACTTGAAACACTCACCTTCTCTATTCAATGCTTTGACATACTGCTTCATCAAGCCTAACTTAATGTGCAAGGGTGGTAGGAGGATTTTATTTGGTTCAACTAGATGTTCATGTAAAATGTTCTTTGATCCTGGGGTAAGATTCTCTCTAGGAGGCCAAGTTTTCCTCTTCCAGTGCTGGTCACGTGCTCGACTATCCCATTCGCAGATGAAACATGGCATCTTAGTGTATCCTGATTGCTGCCCAAGTAACATGCAAAGGACTTTGAGATCCCAAACACAATATCCATCTGTGATTTTGATACCGAATTTTTTTCAGAAGCAGTTTCATGTTATCATAGGTCTCTTTTAAATGAGTAGAATGGGCCACTGGGATTGATGCATATTTGTTACCGTTGTGCAGTAACACTCCTTTTAGACTGGTTTTAGAGGAATCTATAAACAACCTCCAGTCACTGGTTTGGTATTCGATGCCTAGCTTGCACACTAATCCTGTGATGTCCTTGCAAAATATCAAGGGACCATCTTCTTCGAAAAAAGGCACGAAGTCTTTCGCACGATTTCTGTACCAAGCGAAGTATGTGTCGGATGCCAATAAATTGTTCTCCTGCAATCTAGACCCAAAAGTTCTGCAGAGTCCTTAGGCAGATTCAAATCCCTGACTAAGTCATTTAGTTCGGCTTGGGTTAATGGTTTAGGACAGTGGTTCTTAACCTTTTTAGACTGCGACCCAAATTCTGGTTGCGGGGCTAACTCGACGACCCATGCCCTCAAACAGTTCACACGTAATATATAAAATAAATAATTAATAGTAAAGTGATTAGGGATAACATAAATAAATGACAATTTAATGACCCAATTAAAATGGCTTGACAACCCATGCCCTCAAACAGTTCACACGTAATATATAAAATAAATAATTAATAGTAAAGTGATTAGGGATAACATAAATAAATGACAATTTAATGACCCAATTAAAATGGCTTGACAACCCAATTTTGGTTCATGACCACGGGTTAAGAACCACTGGTTTAGGAGGATCTCGGTCAGCTGTTGGCTGTTCATAAACATCATCATTGTCTGGATTTGGAGCTGAATCAGAATCTGAATTGTATTGATCCAGACTTTCGGGTGGGCGGGGAATAGGAACTTCTGGACCATGGGGTACCGGCCTTATTGCAGATGGAAGACTTGGGTATTGAAGGCTCTCTTTATTCTTTGCATTATAACCTTTAACATTGCAAGAACAGAAGTAGCACTCGTCGATATGGTTTCTAGGCTCGCGCTATACCATAGGAATCCCAAATGGCAAACTTTTCTTTTTACCTTTGCTCCAATTCCTTAGTGCCGCAACACACGTAAGACAAACCTTGTGTGGAGCCCAACTTTTGTCTTGATCTCCTAATTTAATTCCAAAATAAGCATGATAAGCTCTCTTAATGAAGGTCGTTACATTTGTCCTTTGTTTTACAACAACATACCGACCACAAATATAACAAAATATGTCTGGACTATGGGTACATCCTCTAGAAGCCATTATTAAAATTTTAAAGACGTAATGTTAGAATTATCTGTCTGAAAAAACGAAATTAATTAAAGATAAAAAAGGTAAAAAATTACAAAACGCCCCAAAATTGTTTTGCTAATAACTTTAAAACTGTGGGTGATAGAAAAAAACTGGTAGCATTTTTTAATTCAGCGCAGCGAGCTGCTTCAGAATCACAACTCAAAATAAAGAAATCGATTTTCATGCAGACCTGTGTAATTTAATTATTATATTCAAATTACATATTAATAATTTTCATTCATTTTTTAAATTTTCATTGTTCAGAGTGGCAAGTCCAGCGTGACCGCTGCTTGGGATTTGGGGTTTTGTTTTTTTTAAATGTGCTAAATCTTAGTAAATTTACTGGGTAAAGGATGAAAATACTAGAAAGAGTAGCTAAAAATTGCCGTTTCTCTGAAACTGAACAAGATGTGCCTGCGCTGTCACATGCATCATCATGAGCTTTGATAGGTGAAAGTGAACTAGATGTACCTGCGCCGTCACATGCGTCATCACCAGCTTTGATAGATGAAAGTGATATCCAGAGGGAAGAAGAACCCATGGATCAGACTCCAATTCTGCAAAATCAGCCTCTGGGTGCACTCAAAGATCCAGGTCAATGGCCGGAAACTGTCAGCACAAAAGTCAGAGATTTACTAGTGAGTAAAGGCCCACCACAGTGTGAGGAAGCCTATAACTTTCTCAGAGATGACAATGGCCGCAAGTTTTCAAAAAGTCATTACAAGAGACGGATGGAAAATGGATAAGTTGGTGTACGGAAATGGCTGATTTATTCAATCTCTAAGAATCGGATATTTTTTTTCTGTTGCAAGTTATTTGGAAACTTCAACAATGCCTTGGGGTGTGGAGGATTCTGTGACTGGGTGAATACTAGTTCCAGGGCCATCTGAAAGCGACTCTTCAATGGATGGAACTCGAACAACGTTTGATCAAAAGTTGCACTGTGGATCAACTAAGTCAGGAACGAATCAATACGGAGAAGCTTAGGTGGAAAAATGTGTTTGAGCGCCTCCTCGCCATTGTACAGTACCTCGCTGAACACAACATGGCATTCCGAGGATCAGTAGATACAACCTTCAGACGGAATAATGGCAACTTCCTTGGACTGGTTGAGCTTATCTCAAGATTTGATCCCGTCATGCAAGACCATCTTAGAAGAATAGTCAATAATGAAACTCATGATCATTACCTGGGAAAACGAATCCAGAATGAACTCGTCTCGCTCATGGGCAACAAAGTTCGAGCAACCATTGTACACAGAATTAAAATGGCAAAGTATTTCTCTGTGATCCTTGATTGCACACCCGACATTAGTCACAAGGAGCAGATATCCTTTACTTTGCGATATGTCTCTGATGGCTCATCACTCATCAGGTATTGAAAGTGTAATTTTTGAACACTTCATCAAGTTCAATGAAGTGAAGGGGACCACGGGAAAAAAACCTACTAGATGTATTGATGAGAGAACTTCACGAACTTGGACTGAAAATGAGTGATATTCGTGGACAAGGATACGATAATGGTGCGAACATGAAGGGACACTCATCAGGCGTTCAAGCGCGACTTCTGGAAATGAATTCAAGAGTATTCTTCACTCCATGAGCATGCCACATTTATAAGGTGTGTCAATTTTAGTGAAGTCAACAATTCAAAAAACTACTAGTGACCAAATGATGCATTTTTATGTGCTAAATCGAAATATGGCTTTAAAATCCAGATTTGACAAATCCTAGCTACTTATATTTGAAGTTGAAGTTTACGAAAAATCAGCAATTTTTGCATGTATTTTTTTTATTGTATATAACTACATTTTACATACATTACATACAATTAGACATTTTGATTGTATTTCAGTATTAAAACTTAGAAATATTGATAGGTTTCTTGAACTTTGCCAAGGATACCATATATAACTACATTTTACATACATACAATTAAAGACATTTTGATTGCATTTCAATATTAAAACTTAGAAATATTGATAGGTTTCTTGAACTTTGCCAAGGATGCCATGTCTGCCTTGCTCTTGTTCCTGGACATGAGCTCCCTACTGGCCACCTGGCCACTGATGTATGCCTCCCTCCTCTCTTGTGAGTAAACATGTGCTGCTTCAGTTTCATCCTTACACACCTCTCTACTGACTGTGTGTGTGAGAGCCATGCAGGAACTTCCATTGGTCTATCCAGAAACTCCTTGATTGCAGCAGTGGTGAGGGAGCAGGTCAGAGGAGGGTCAGTCACGCCAGAGTTCCAGTCAATAAGCTCCGAGAGTTTGGTGGCATCTGGGTTGATGTCAGGAGTCTTCCTGGATCTGACACTGCAGTCTCCTACCTGTGTGTCCTCATTCCTTCACCTCTGATTTCCAGTAATTTAGGGTGTCAATTTTAGTAACGTCAACAATTCAAAAACTACTAATGCTCAAATGATGTCATATTATCTAGCAAACTTAGAAATATCTTGTTTAAAAAAGCCATTTACCTACTTATATTTGACCATAAAGGTTTGAAATATAACCTAAATATGACTGTAGCATCGTATATCAATGTGCCATTGATATGTGTGGTCAACTTTGGTTACGGTATTTTTGGTGTGCAGTATGGTTTCTAAGTTTCACATAGTCACAAATGCTGGAGTTTTGATTGTGAATGCATGAGTGGAGGAGGTAGGGAGGAGAGAGGAGGACGAAGACTTCATACCAGACTGAGTCTGGTATGAAGTCTTCGTCCTCCTTCGTCCTGGTCAAATATAAGTAGGTAAATGGCTTTTTTAAACAACACTAAAGATATTTCTAAGTTTGCTAGATAATATGACATCATTTGAGCATTAATAGTTTTTGAATTGTTGACTTTACTAAAATTGACACCCTAAATTACTGGAAATCAAAGGTGAAGGAGATAAGGACACACAGATAGGAGACTGCAGTGTCAGACCCAGGAAGACTCCTGACATCAACCCAGATGCCACCAAACTCTCGGAGCTTATTGACTGGAACTCTGGCGTGACTGACCCTCCTCTGACCTGCTCCCTCACCACTGCTGCAATCAAGGAGTTTCTGGATAAACCAATGGAAGTTCCTGCATGGCCCTTACACACACACACAGTCAATAGAGAGGTGTGTAAGGATGACAACTGAAGCAGCACAACATGTTTACTCACAGGAGAGGAGGGAGGCGTACATCAGTGGCCAGGTGGCCAGTATGGAGCTCATGTCCAGGAACAAGAGCAAGGCAGACATGGTATCCTTGGCAAAGTTCAAGAAACCTATCTATATTTCTAATTTTTAATATTGAAGTACAATCAAAATGTCTTTAATTGTATTTAATGTATGTAAAATGTAGTTATATACAATAAAAAAAATACTTGCAAAAATTGCTGATTTTTCGTAAACCTCAACTTCAAATATAAGTAGCTCGGAGTGGTCAAATCTGGATTTTAAAGCCATATTTCGATTTAGCACATAAAAATGCATCATTTGGTCACTAGTAGGTTTTTGAATTGTTGACTTTACTAAATTTGACACACCCTAACGCCACAACTACAATTTGCTACTTGGGGACATGGCAAAAACATGTGTTCAAGCCATCTCATTTTTCGGGGTTATTCAACGCCTGTATGTCTTCTCAGCCTCAACCCATCGATGGTCAGTCTTCTGCAAGTATGTGAAATAGTTCTCAGTGAGGCCCTTGAGCGAGACAAAATGGGAATGCCGTGTGCAAAGTGTCAAAGCTGTACGATATCAAGCTGTCGAGATCTATGATGCACTTGTCGAAATTGCTGAAAAAGCAAAAGATCATCAAGGAAGAAGCGAAGCAGAATCACTTTGCAAAGAGATGAAGAATTTTAAATTCATTGTTGCTGTCATATTCTGGTATGACGTCCTCTTTCAAGTCAACTACGTGAGTAAAGATCTTCAGAGTGATTCAAAGCATCTGGCAAGTGCCATCGAGAGTTTGAAAAAAATATGTAAGTGGATGAAAGAACATCGGGAGAGTGGATTTCAAAGTGCTGTAACAGATGCCAAAGAGATTGCAGAGCAGCTTGAAATCGAGCCAGAATTCACAACACAGGTCAGACGAAAGAAGATGATATTTTCCTATGAAGGTCCAGACCAGCCAATTGAAGATGAAGAAAAATTTAAAATTTCTGTGTTTAACGCAATTTTAGACTGCCATATCCTCCCTGAAACGACGATTCGAACAACTGAGAAAACATCACTCAAAGTTTGGTTTCATGTACATGTTCACAAAGATGTCCAAGACAGACCTACGTAAGCACAGCAAAGATCTCGAACTTTAACTGACTGATGGAGAAGACCGCGACATTGATGGATTCATGCTTGCTGAGGAAATGGAAGCCTTGAAAGTAATTCTTCCAGAAGATATACAAAGTGATCCACTGAAGATATTGGGCTTCATCACTTTGAACAATCGTTCTGTGGATTTTCCGAATTTCACGACTGCATTACGAATACTACTGACTATTCTAGTTACTGTTGCATCTGGGGAAAGAAGTTTCTCAAAGTTGAGATTAATAAAAACGTATTTACGGTCGGCGATGCTGCAGGATCGACTCAGTAATCTGGCGATCCTCTCCAATGAAAACGACATTGCGAGAAACTGTAACTACAGTATACAAACCTCATTTCCGAATTTGCCACTATGAAGCCAGAAAGGTTTCCTTGTGATCACATACAAAATAAATGATATTTGTCGTTGAATCATTGTTCTTTTCTTTCAGTAAACATGCACCCACTATGGGTATGAGTAGTGTGGGCACAAAATGGGAGAGTGCAGGAGTGATGCAATGCAATTGCAAATGTTGATCGATATTGCAAGATGTTGCGAAGGAGTTGTGCGACAAGGGGGGTAAGGGGTTACGAACCGAAGGGGGTAGGGGGTTATGCAATGGAGGGGGAGGGGTTATGCAACATCAATGCTGCAAAGGGGGAAAGGGTTATGCAACAAATCAATGCTGCAAAGGGGGAAAGGGTTATGCAACAAATCAATACTGCAAAGGGGAAAGGAGGGGGCTGTAAACTCATAAATAGGTATTATAGTAAGATAATATCCCTGTTAAAAGAAGCAGGAAGCCCCCTGATTAAGTCTTACAACTATCATACTAAGATTAGTCCTGGATGGAATGATTGTATTGCCTCCCTGAAGAGGGAATCGAAAGACGCCTATGATTTGTGGTGTTTTCATGGTAGACCCAGATTAGGACTAGTATACATGAATATGTGTAGAAGTAGGGGTCAGTATAAGGCGGCCATAAGGCGATGTAAACAGGAAGAAGAGTCTATTCGATCATGAAAAGCCTGTGAAGCTCGCATAAATAACGATAATAACAAATTTTGGAAATTTGTTAAGAATCAAACGGGTGTCAAAAATGTCCTTCCTCCGACTATCGATGGGGTGTCGGGGGAGGATGAAATGGCAAACCTGTGGAAAAACCACTACTTTAACATTCTTAACAGTGTGAGTAGTGATAATCTTAAGATAGATTGCAGCGAAACGACTGTGGGAGGGACAAAGAAAAATACTTTGATATCATTTTTTGAAGTAAAGAGGTTAATTAAAGAGTTAAAGACTGGCTCTGCGTCAGGAGTAGATGACTTATCGAATGAGCACTTAAAATATGCCAATGACGTAGTATGTCTGCATATATCATTGCTCTTAGCAGCCATGCATGCTCATAGCTATATCCCTGCAGAGTTCATGAGGGTATATATCTTGCCCCTGGTAAAAAATAAGTACGGAGACATTCTGTCCAGCAATAATTACAGGCCTATTGCTGTCGCTTCCTGCTTCTCGATACTACAGGAAAAACTCTTGTTACTCCGATTAAATGATTTCCTATGGACATCTAATCAGTTTGGTTTTAAAAGGTCCCACTCAACTGACCTGTGTATCTATGTACTTAAAAAACAATATCTAAATACATTGACAGTAATTCAACTAGTTATAGCTGTTTCCTAGATATAAGTAAGGCATATGATAGGGTGAACCACAATATTTTATTTGAAAAACGAAGACAGGAAGGTTCCCATGTACATATTAAACGTATTGAAATTTTGGTATTCCCACCAATCTTTTACCGTTAGGTGGGGCAATGTACTATCCGAATGTTTTGGCTCTTCTTGCGGGGTGAGACAAGGCTCCTTGCTCTCCCCTATGCTGTTTAATGTGTATATTGACGGATTAATTGCTTCACTTAATGAGGCAACAGTGGGATGTTGTATAGATAACGATAAATAACTTAGTTTATGCCGATGATATGGTGTTAATAAGTCCCTCTGTTAAAGGTCTGGATCGGCTACTAAAAGTCTGCGAAGTGTATTCGCAGAAACATGATATTCTTTTTAATGTTACAAAAACTAAGGTTATGCAATTTCATCCTAAAAGCTGTAATCAGCTAGCTGATATAAGGGTTAAAATGAATGGTAAAGTAATTGAGGAAGAACAAGAGTTTAAGTGTTTGGGTCAAACTATTACCAGCTCCTTGAGTGATGACTCGGATATAAGAAAACAATCTCGAAGCCTGTGTGCTAAAGCGAATATGACCATAAGGAACTTTCGTTTCTGTATAAGTGAAGTTAAAGACACTCTCTTTCGTACTTTCTGCAGTAATATATCGGACAGCAACTGTGGGTGAATTATAAAAAAGGTTCTGGCAGAACCCTAAATTTGCTGTACAACAGGTCTTTTAGAGTCTTACTAAATTACCCCCGAGATGCTCAGCTTCGCAAATGTTTGCTACCCGCAATGTCCCCGAACTTCCCGGAGGTAACAAGACGTGCTCAATACAGTCTAATGCAAAGAATTAAAAAATCAACCAACCCGATTATCCAAGCTATCCATGAGTCCTGCCATTTATCCTCTAAGCCAACGGTTCTCAAACTTTTTGGTCTCCGGAGCCCTTTACACTCCTAAAAGTTATTGCGGAGCCCCAAAGAGCTTTTGTTTATGCGGGTTCTACCTATCGATGTTTACCGTATTAAAAATTAAAACTTTGAGAAATTTTGTAAATATGTATTTTATTAATTCGTTTAATTTTAATCATAAATAATTTGATAAATAAAAATAACAACAACAAATCCATTACTTGTTAAACATAACATTTTTTATGAAAAATAACTATTTTTTCCTAAACAAAAAAAAAATTGTTATTTTTAGTAAGAAGGGTGGCATTGTTTTACATTTTTGCAAAGCTCTTTGATGTCTGGCTTAATAGAAGACAGCTGGATTCGCATATCTGCTTCTGCATTCAATCTGTTGCGATATTTTGTTTTGGTTGAAGCATATAAAGAAAATCCGGCCTCACACAGATATGTAGTTGAAAAAGGGAGGAATATTTTTACAGCTTTTTCAGATAATTGTGGATATTCTTCTTTGATACTGCACCAAAACTCCACAGGTGGTAGTTTCTCAAAGGTTAGTTGCAATGTGGAATCTGAAACCATATCAATGAACTTTTCTTACTCCGTTACATTAAAATCGATTGGTCTATCCCGCACTTTGAATGGATCTTTTACCCATGTATGATTTTGTAACATTATGTCTTGGTCATTTGGAAAATATTGCTTCACCGAGTTATGCAGATCTTCCAAATGTTGACAAATTTCATTATACAATATCAAAAAATCACATTCGTTAATATCACCACCGATCTCATCAAAAAAGTCTTTAAGTATTGGGAAGCTGTCAAGCTCACGGTGGCGGATACAAGTCATCCAAAATTCTAATTTTCGCTTAAAAGCTCGAATTTTATCATTGCCAACAAATACTGTTAGTTGTTTTCCTTGGAGTGACAGGCTCACTTCGTTCATTTTCGTGAAAATTCAAAATTCAGTTCAAAACGTACTAAGACGTTATTTGACTGTTTTCACTCTCAATCACTCATTCAATTCACTGTTTCATTGCAGGATTTATATTATGAAAATAGTTTTGACCTCGGGGAGCCTCAGGGCTCCGAGGAGCACACTTTGAGAAACGTTGATTTAAACGATACCCAATATTAACAATAAAAGAAGTACACTAAACAATTGGCTTAGCAAAAAGAAATCGTTCATCTTAATATTCATTATAATTAAATTTCAGAAAAATTAAGTAATTGATAAAAGAATTAAATGAGAATTCTATATATACCGTTATATTAAACAATAAATTTTAACAAACTTCCCGTTCTTTGTTCAGTTTCCCAAATTTTAGCCAACTCCCCCTATGAAAGCATGCAAGCAAGCATCCATCACCATGCATTTTTCGTACTATTTGCAACATGAATAAAATAAAAATTTAGTGATGGATTCCGTACCATGTTACGGATTTCCCGTCTAAACTGTAGGTCTAAGGTGGTTCAAAAACAATGCTACTTGACATCTTGTGCTTTAGAATGGCTGCCTTTAGCGTATAAAAGCACATGTCAGTACAGTGATTTACTCTAAAGCCAAACCTAAATATCTATTTACTTTTGTCATTCCTCTGTATATATATATATATAATTATATATATTATATATATATATATATATATACATACGTGCCCGCGAAAAGTTCCGATCACCCCTTGAAATTTGTATTTTTTACATAAAAAACAATGTTTTAAATGTATACTAACCTTATATTAGTATTTGTCATCTGTCCTTTGGTTTGGATGACTTGTTCTAGACGTTTTTGGCATGGATTTAATCAAGTTTTGATGAAACTTCCACTGATATTTCCTTGCACCATACCTTTTTGATGGCCTCTTGTAATTTTTCGACTGAGCCAGTGTCGTGGCATTCAACCTTATTTTTTTATTATTAGCCACAGATTTTCTATCGGATTGAGATCTGGACTATTACCAGGCCAATCCAAATATCAAATTTATTGTCAGTAATCCATTTTGTCACTATTTTGGCCCTGTGACATGGTGCACATCATGCATGTATGTTTTTGTCCTTTGGATGCCATTGCCATTGGAAGTTTATCCTGTAGCATTGCTAAATACCGTGCACCATTCATAGTGTGTTCTTCGGAAGAAAATATAAGTTTCCACGCCCATAGTAACCGAAACAACCCCAAACCATCACACTTGGAGGGTGTTTCATTTCTTTAGGGTGTATTTAGGGTCCATCCTATTTGAGCCAATAGGCCGGCGAACCTTTTTTGGACAATTCTGAATGTCAAAAATGTCGACTCATCGCTAAATAAAACCTTCTTCCAGTCATCAACAGTCCAATGAATGTATTTTTTACAAAATGCGACACGTTTTTTACGCCATTTTTTCATTAATGAACGTTTCTTAGCAGCATGGCGAGATGGTAATCCGGAGTTCTTTTTGAGCCGCTCCTGGATAGTTCGTTTCAGAAACACCAATAACAAATTATTTCATATTAAATTTTTATTTTCTTTCGCAGTTATTGTTGGGTTTTTTCAATACTAAACGTTTCATAAGTTTGTCTGTTCGCGAATTTGTTTTTCTCGGTCTGCCAGATCGTTTTTTAGGGACTGGCGTGGTTAGGCCACCATTGTTCTTAGCCCGTGAAACCATAAATTAACGGTACTTTGGGATATGTTTAATTCCTTAGCTATCTGTCTCTGTGATTTCCCACATTGCAATGCAAAGAACAATCCAGCCAATAGCCTCGACAATCACTCTTAAGTTGTTTTTTAGCACACATTATATATAAATTTTATTACACCACTTTCTGTAAAAAAAAAAAAAATATCAAGAAATTTACACAAACAGTGAAATCTGACAAATTTGAGACACAGCCACCCGCAACGAGGCTACCAGAACACTAATTTGAGAATGCGTTGGATAGCTCTCATATCAGCGAGCAACCTCAAAGTTACCAGATGTCGCTAGAACAAATAGAAAGTGAATTACGTGTCTCTGAATATCAAGGGAAAATATTGTATTTTCTTGAGTGATCGGATACTTTTCGCGGGCACTGTATATATAATGTATCTTCACAATTTTGTAAAAAAAATTTCGTTCATTTTATTAATTCTTTCGATTTGAGAAATCTATATATACACACATTTATATTAAATTCCCATATGAAAACAGGTTTAATAATATGCCGTAGATATACTAAACTCTATATTAAATTTGGTAATAAACAATTATTCTCATAGAATATCGTTTATTTTCACATTATGTTGAGACGAGAAGGATTGGAGGCAGGAACAGATAAGGTTCACACCTGTTTAGCCCGAAGCTTTTTGAAGGTCGCAAACTGACCACAAAGGTCCAGAATGGAACGCGGTAGACAAACTTTCACTCAAAGACTTGCTTCCGTCTCCTCTCTCTCTCTCTCATGCGATTGTTTATGTCTTATTTTTCTTTGCGTGTAATTTGCATGGTATCTTCTTCATAGTTATTGTCTCTGTTATTGAAATGAAATGAATGAATGAAAAAATGGAAAGGTTCATTATTATTATTATTAATATATATTTTTTTCAAAATTAACACACACACACACACACACACACACAGAAAGAAAGTTTTGTTTATGCTATATGGATATAATATTCACAGCTTTAATTTTTCAGAAGTATATTGGAACTCATTTACCGAGTTTATGATGGCCGTAAGTAGTCACAGCAAAATTTTTAAAAAATATAAATAAAGGAATGAAAAGAAAAACAAAAATAGTTATAATTTCTTTATTATAAAATCCTCTCGATAAGATCGTAAACGGGAAATTTGAAAAAAAAGACAACTCATTTTATTAAACTGTAAAACATAATTGATTCCTTGTGCAGATTTTGGCTGTGAGCCTCGTTCGCTCCATCATGCTGGCACCTGAACCTAACCTAACCTATGATTCAGAACATAGATTATCTGGACGATAATGGAGAATATGTTTAATACACAGATTTTCAAAAGACCTTTTAGAGAGAGAAGAAAAAAATATACATACGAGGAATATATGCAATAAATTCAGACCATAGATACTCTTTGTAACTGGTACCGAACCGTGGTGTAAATTACATTAGTAATAATAAGCTAAATCGGTTTTCCTTCTCCCCGAATTGTTCATTTTGACAAAGAACAATCTTGTCACCCGCCTTAGACCTGCAGTTTAACGTTGAATCCGAACTACGCTCCAGCACTGGCTGGGTGAAATTACAATGTCATCGCCCGGACTCGATCTCTCAACCAGCACCCTTAGCGTCTTAACTACTAGGATACCTAGGGCGCCCATTTATCTACCAACCCGAGCAGACATTAATTTTCATGAGCTAAACACAATTTAATCACACACCTACGCGAGAATTGGCAAGTAGAAAGTCAAGCCGAATACATTAATCAAAGTTGAGGATCGAATAGTATGACCGGAAACATATATTTTTCAAATATTTGAAACCATCGTGGTAGAGACTGTAAGTGGCAATTAACACAACCACACACACACACACACACACACACACATATATATATTATATATATATATATATATATATATATAACCAAATCCACAAGTCAGGAATCTTGGGAAAGCTGTGAATAGTATGACCGCAAAAAATAATAATGCACAAAACCATTCTGCTTGTAGAGATCTAGATTTCTTATTTTCTAATGATCTTTGTGTCATCGGATGTTACTGTGCTGCCTCTGGTAATGATCTATGTCAGGATTATGAAGAGTAGCGGCGCTAATTTTGTTTCCTGTGGTACTGAGCTGAGCGGCTCTGATGAAGATATTCCTGTAACGACTTGCAGCCACTCAAGTTGTCCATCTCCCTATCCAAACTGGGAAAAAAATTGAGGATCAAATAGCATGACCGCAAAAAATAGGGTCAAATATTGTCGTGATAGAAATGGCAAATGTTGATCAATGTTGCAAAAGGGTGAGGGATATTGCATAAAGGGGTGGGTTCTAAAATGAGAAAATTGAGAAAAGTACGGGCGAAAATGCAAATATTGTCGTGGTAGAGACTGCAAGTGGTAATACACGATGTGAGCATTAAATCTACGGAGAGTATATAAAGACACCATTAGTCGACCAATCAGGACGTCCAAAGCACGGACCCGTAATATAGGTGTCAAGATTGGCACACAATTTTATATAGCCCCGCCCAGTTACAGTGACAACCAATCATTAAACTTACGAACCGCCTATTAGTCTTTTGGGGTGGTGCTTCGGGATCATGCATATAAAAGGAAATATTTTGAGCTGGGAGTCATAGTAGTTATTTTCACCAGTGAATAAACATTCCCTCCGCCATGAATCAAGAACTTTATAGTTTGCCGGATTTATATGAAGATGGTGACATTGTGGCGTTGTCCACAATTAATTTTTTTAACGCGGCTGACCGGGATGGATTATTTCCAACGCAAACCGTTAATGATATTTGCAATGACGCTCCTTACGATCCGACGCAAGGGAGTGCCGTAGAAATGTAAGTGTCTGTAATTTTATTTTTGTAGCCAATTATTCGCGAACTTATTTAATGTGCCTGTCAGAAAGAGCACTGTTCTGGATTATTTCATCATATATATATATATATATGGAGGGTTTTAGTAATTCATCTCATCACATTAAAAATGCTTCATTTAGGTACCCGCAATTATAGATTAGTTTGCAATTATGCTGAAATCCTGTTTTGATTCATTGGATTTTTTTATAGCAATCTTTTGCATGTTTTAAATAATTTTATAAATTCAAATGTTATTCGGAATTATCTCTTAAAGGAACTTCTCTGAGCGGTTCAATGAATTATTCTCTCTCCTTTAAGGTCCGATGAGGATTTGACACGTGTTGTACAATCTTTTCGTTTTGAAGAAACCCATGTCTTGGACCTGAATACGGAGGTAGAAGATTTACCGAGCAGTCAGCCCAACGATTGTCACATCATTAATGAAATAATGTAAGTATTTTTTATGTTTCGATCATTTTTGAGGGGAAGACGACACAATGTATTTTCATCAATTTATTAAATGAAAGAAATCATGTTTTTAGTACAATAACCATCTTAAACTACAGAATATACAAACTAACATTATTGGTTACAAATATATATATACACGAACAAAACATCATACTTAGGGTTGCCAAGTAAACAGATCTTGAATAAAGGACACTTGCACGCTACCGTATATTCCATTGCTTATCATGATAAAAATTTACTTGTGCAATATTTTTTACAATTTCTTTATTATATTCATAGATAAAATATGTCTAGAAAGTCGTACACTTGTAAAATCACACTACTGTATTGAAATGAAAAATTTTTAAATTTCTTTATATTTTGTGAATTAAAGACAGGAAAATATTTACAAATCATTATAATGAATGAAGCCTTTATTTATTTATAAAATTGTACTTATCTTGACTTCGACCAGCCTTCAGTAAAGCTGTATCATTTTTTATTTTGCCAGCAAAATCGGCACAATTGTCTTTTAAATTTAAATAAATCAAAAGTTCACTTTTTATTAATTCTACTGAACATCTGTTTCTGTCATCTCGCCACTTAGCATTCATTACACTGAAAATTCTTTCGCAATATGCTGATGTTCCAGGCACCGACAAAGCATAGGACACCACTTTGAAAATATTTATACATTTAAAACCATTAGACACGAACAAGCCTTAACTTTCAGTAGCGCGACACGTAAAATAATGTTTTCTAACTTTCTAAGAGAGGGAAACCTAGTATAGAATTAAGTATTCTTACCTAAGTATTCATCTGAAGATATTCTTCAACTCATAAAAAATAGAATCACGTCAAAAACTCATGAAGCCGGTTTAATATAGCAATTTGGCAAATCACAAAAAATATGTTAGCGGGCGATGCCTTCCTCGTTCCTCTCCAACAAGGATGACAATGGCAACGGGCAATGGGGGCAGGATTGCCAACTCTGATTTACTAGAAATCACATCTGAATGTTGAATCTCACTTCTCCCTATTAACGAATTAATTAAGTTTGAAAACATCTCCGTCTCAAATTTTTAGTGATGAATAAAATTTTGAGGGTCAATTACTGAATTAAAGGACATATGGCGTCCTTTCCAAGTTTATCAAAGGACAAGGACACATGAGGTGAAATAAAGAACTGTCCTTTGAAATAAAGGACACTTGGCAACCCTAATCATACTATACAACGAGTACGCACAATCGGAAAACGGCTTTTTATCTGTCTGCATATCATTTCGTCGTTTCGTTGAGTGTGACACAGGTCGAATAATTTTTAAAAATTTATAAAGTCTTTACCACGTGACATATGCATGAGAAATGAAAGGCAGTAAATCCCACACATTACTAAAATATCCTTGTAGCCGGAAGGGATTCCATACAACTTCGGGGATATGCAACTGATCGAGAATTTTTACAATAACAGGGTCACTCCAGGGTTGAGTCCACAGTGAATCAAAATAGTACATGCGGTCCCTATTTTTAAAATAGATTGCAAACCAGTGAATCCCTTCACTACCAATAACATCTGTGTTCACAATAAGGCTACCGCAATTTCTCGTAGATGACAATTTCAATGATTCATTCTTCGCAAACACACCGATAAATTTGGAACGTGTGATTCGTTCACTATTCATTACTCTCTGAAGTGTATTCGCATCCATTTTTTAAAAGTCAGTGACAATGCTCCTAAATCTGTCTACTTCTATTAGGGCTTGTGACTCGAGGTAAACTAGTACCCTTATAGGCGCGTCTATAGGCTTGGCGAATTCCAATCTAACTGAGATGTTTCCACTCTGTTGTGGACTTAAGTGTGTATTTACATTAGCAGATAAGTCAGGTGTGATGTCAAACGGACAAAGGTTAAATTGATCAATGAATTCTTTCTGCGTTACTCCAATCCCGAGCTCATCACAATCACCTGCAATATGGGCCAGATTACTATATGCTCTCGCGCAAAGCGGTAACACAGCGTCTGATGAATAGTCCGTATCCACTGTTCCTCCCAACGCAACGCCATGAACGTATAGTTATATTTTTAAGGGCGAAATTCTCGAATTTAAAGACATTCTTTTTATATTTTCCATTCACCGAATTGTGTTCCTGCATTCCAATTAATATCCTTTTAGGAAGATTTCCCAGGGCTATGTTTTCTATTTGTTTCGATGCCAACCCTGCTGGCACCATGTTAATTGGGTATTTTACTGTGACGTGTAGTGAATTTTTCTCAATTTCTATTTGTTTTGGTGAACTTAATTTCACTCGCCGTACGCGGAGGTATGTCTCCATAATGTGAACCACAACGGGTTTTGCTCCCTCTTCTTGATCAGCATCCAGATTTAAACAGATATCAGGATTCGCGCGGGTGAGCTTTATTTTCATATCCACCCCATTCACAAGCAACTTCTCCTGGAATGTGAAATCTGTATGCAGGCATCCAAAACACTCGTATAGCTTCTTTTTAGAATTTTTAAATTTGTCCTTTATACTACTTTCGTCTTTAGCTTGATAATATCCCTCGGCACTTAAAAAGGTATCCTTCGCTTCTTTGGAAAAGTTCAGCGCATTTTCCAGATAGGCTCGTAGGTGATAGTACCCCGTTCCTGCCGATATGTTGACCTGATTTAAATATACGTCACACTGATTGAATATGGAGTGCAGAAAGTTTGTTTCAGGTGTATACAGCATATTTGTCATCGCAGTCCGTTCCATCAGAATGTGCTATACGTAGTTTAGCGTACATGTGCACACACCTTAGGTAAAACAAGTAAGGGCCTCAGCTGTGTATCACGAATTCTATAGGGGCACTCGGGGAACTAATTGTGTTTAAAGGGTTAATTGTAATAAAGTCACTGTGTTCAATAGAAACTTGAGTTGGGGGCATGTCAAAGAGGGACAGCTCCGATTTACAACATTGTGAACTACACGGATGGATGAAGCGTGCCATGACGAGTTAGAAATAGTGCCTCCTCTCTTGACAAGTAGTAAACAAACTATGATTCATGAGATCAATGTCCTTAGCTTATATCAGTCAAAAAATGTTCAACCATAGGTTTCATTCGCTTAGAACATTTCTTTTTTGATATCCTTTTGCGTTTAATGCCACGTGATGGTAATCCCTTCGTCCGGACAGTCCTCTTCTTCCCACCACCACGCATTTTTCTCTTTACATCTTTGACGATTTCGTCCCGTGTACGTTTTAAGTGTTTTTTTTAGAGCTTCTTTAGGTTTAGCCCCAGCCAATATGTCTTCTGCAGTGTTAAGACCTGATTGTAGCACTTTCCTTCCGAGGTATCTGGCACCTCTCTTTAGCAAAGGGACAGCCGTACGTAGTATGGTTGAAAAAATGGATCCAAGTCCACTACCACGCTGGTATCTCACCCCTCGATATACTGTGAAAGGCTTTCTGTCCATTATAACTCAGTGCGTCGAAAGTGCAGCTTCACTGTTAAGCTCCCATCACCGAATGGGAAATTTTTCCCCAATCGTTCTTATATATATTGAGATGTTGGTTATTAGATTAGTTGCGACATTCACATAATGGGGTCTGTCATATGTAATACTAAAACACCTTCCTCTATGGTTGGGAATGTGAGCAATGCGCAGCAGGCGTGCCTGGGTATCCTCAACAAACTGGTGCTCCACTATATTTCTGTAAATATAGCACATGTCTGGGGGTGATAGCCAGCAACCAATTTCTCCAATTTCATCTGATACATTAGACTGGACAAGTCATGCTGTACCTCGTGAAATGTGTCTCTTTGGAAGGCTGATCGATATCGCCCCTAGGTCATAATTTTGAACACTCTTTGGTCTTTAATATTTCTGTTAGCCTTTGATTTTAGGATTAGAGTATGAGCAGGGTTTCCTTTGTTTACGATTTCATACACTAAATCAGTCGTAAGATTTGAGTTTTTAAACTTACGTTTAAGTCTCTCACAACATCCTCAGCTGAATCATAACGGCCCGGACCTAGTGTTACTATTGTACTGTAATACCGTGCAACCTCAGTCCGGGCGATACGTATAGTTTCATCCCGAGTTACCCGGCTTTTTCACACTCATCAATGTCTCAAAGAATCGTAAAAAGGTATCTTTATAATCAATATTTAAAAAGAGGGTGTCCAGCTGAATTTCACACATCCCCACCTCATACGAATCAAGACCCAATTCAATGGGTCCATGGAGTTCTGTTACAAAGTTGGCTAGTGTGTTGTTAGGGTGTACAGATAGGGACGAGGAGGACGGGAGTGTGACGTAGAAATGGTTAGGAACCATGTTGCATACTATTTAAGCTTCATTATTGCATCAGCTTTTATATAGGTGTTGAAGCTTTCTGGGTACCCTAGTCATTTCACCAGGTACATTTTTCTCTTTCCTGAACCTTTGCTTCCTAAAATTTTCTCAATTTTAAACACATTTTTTCCTAAATTAAATGCCACTTTCTGCAACTCCTCGCGGTAAAAGCCTCCTGCGATTTCTTCCCTATTCAAATCTTCAACGTAATACATCATTATCTCACCTTTAGGTCTCATAGCCCTAACTTTAAAAATCTCACGTGTCCATCCTTGCTCAAATCCCTTCGCGAATTTATTTCCCGAACGCGACAGCCTTACATAATCATTGATTTTGAAACACGCAGAGTGTGGTGGTGGTGGTGGTGTTCCATCTCTTCTCACCTCTGGGCGCGTACCTCTTTCTAAAACTTCGTTAGGTGTTGTCCCAATCGTGCGATGGTGTGAGCGGTTGTAGGATGAGGCCAATGATTCCAGAATGTCTCGAAATCTGTATGTGTTTTTATGAGTAAAATAGCGGTGCATGCGTTCCTTTATGGTACGTTGAACTCTTTCAGCTAAAGAAACCTTATGTATAGAATTGGCAGTGTAATAGCTGATATTAAACTCTGTCAACATGTTCTGAAAAGCACGGCCTATAAATTTCTTTCCCATATCCGTACAAAAATAGCCAGGAACCCTGTTTTCTTTCAACATCAGCGTTTTGGTGGCTTTAACAACTGTTTCAGGTGATTTATTTTTCAGAGGAATTAGCCACAGATATCTAGAGAATACATCTATTATGAATAGAATGTAGCGGTAACCATCGTTATATACTGAATATTTTTGCATGTCTGTTAAATCTGCTTGCCAAATAGAGTCAATCGAAGCAGCTGTTGTCTTGGCTGTTTTAAACCTTTTTCTCACAGGCTAATGAAGTGTATAAGTGTCCTGCTCCCCCAAAAATCTCTCAACATCTTTTTTCCCTACTCCGTAAACACTTCTGTACAGTCCATCTACGCCTCCGTAGGAGGCTGGGTTAGAAATGTCATCATAACTTCTTCTTAATATGTTAGCCATTTGCGTATTTTAGAGGCACGTGGGTAGGGTTGACCGTTGTTTAACTCTTCTTTCTCCTCTTCAGAGGTGTTACCGCCGGGGGTGATGGCGTCTTCAATTGTGTCACGTGCGACGCATATTCCAAGTATTTTAACCTGTTCAGATTTCCTATCATTGTTTTGGGGACATTTATTTGTTGTAGTCTTGCTTTAATATGCTTCCATCCTGATGGTGAGGGCCTATCTCACTTTCTCACCAGATCATGGACGATGTCTACGATATTCGATCCCTGTACCTTTGCTCCTTCCACAATGATCTCACCTGTATCGCTCCGTTGTATGGCGGGGTCCTCATTCAATAGATTATAAAGACTTAAACTTTTATTCCGCAATGTATGTGGGTGGTTTTTTAATACATGCTCGATATGTTGTGTGGTCGACCTATTAATCTTTGGTTGATCAGCTCTATCGTTGGACACAGGTCCTATGTCACCATGTCCATCGTTCCCCGTGCTGTGCCTAATAACCACGGGAATCTCTGTCGGGTTCTTATAATTTTCGTACTCGTGAAGAAATTTCTGCAGAGCTTCTTGGTGTAAGATTCTTTTCTCATCAAGTGTTTTTTTCACTGTTTAATAGGGCTAACAATTCGCTTTCCATTCTTTTAAGCCTGCTTTTACGGGAATCTATGATAGATCCGTGTCTGGATTCTTTGAACTTTGCAGTGAAGCATACACCTCGTGTGGAATCACTACCACTTTCTTCATTATATTAATCTAGTCAGTAAAGGACCCAAAACTGAAAATAAGCCGGGGAGGAATGACCCTCCTCTTTATACAATAATTCGTTTTTTCTTTCCTACAGTTTGACTTTTACGAGTGCACGTATTATGTTCTTGTAACGGCGTAGGCGCGCCTTCTGAGGTGGTTTCATTGATACATTGCAATTTATAACGTTAAGACAGATTTCACAGATGCATTTTAAAAAGTCGGAGTTGATATTTTTAGCAAACATCTGCTGCATTGCCCGGGGCAGTCGATGATAGATTTTTATTAATTCATGGTATTTCTTTAGCCTCTTTGTCATTCTGAAATATACACCGTTTCAGGCTCGTTTGGAAATATATTCGTTCTTAGAAGCACCCTAAACGTGTTTCGCGGATGAAGGTCGCAAAGCAAATATCCGTAACGCGGGCTTGTAGCTTCTTTATAAACTTCCAAAAACTCCTTACGCTGATTCGGGAACATTTGATTGGTTAATACCCCAATTTGTGATACATCTCTACGTTGCGCGAATAAGACTAGATATTGTGTATTTGACGACCCATCGCGCATGTATCTATTTTTGAAAAATAGATTCTGATTGATGAAGAACACGCTTATGTTAAGATGGTGGAAGAATACTGTAAATGTCTCGGCAAACGTTTTATCCATCTCCAACATGAGATCGTCAATTACAATGACTGTATCTTCATTTCTCTTTAACGAATTAACGTCATATACACCTTTGTGGAACAAAATATTATCTTGGTACTCGTTGAATACTGATTGATAAGTCGAATAGCACCATATAACTTTATGCACAAATTTTGAGAACATCTCTCCCTTTCTAACACGTCACACTCCTAAGTTGGTCATTTACAAAATATAACAAATATTTAAGTGATGACCCTTATATTCTACAGTCTTGCTTTTCGCTTCGCCCATAAAGCCGTGAATGACGATGAGGTACAGCACCCCATCATCGATATTACAGATGGCCCCTACGACAGTGTAGTTGTGATCACAGAATCCATCCCCGCTGACGAATCCTCACCAGCGATACCTGTAGCACGCGCCAGTTCAAAGCGGAGGCACGATGAAGAGCCCACCATGTAATACTTACATAATAAAGTACAACAATACCGAATTGGCCACAGATACCTCACGGGTTACAAACATAGCTGTAGCCAGCTTCACAACGGCCTACGCACGCATCAAACTTTCGGACCTATTGCATTCTCTTGGGCAGAGGGTTTTGTACGCCGATACAGATAGTGTGATATTCACAGAGAGGGAGGGTGAATACATGCATCCTATTGGTGAATTCCTCGGGGAGTTGACTGATGAGATCAAGGATGAGTATGGAGACATCACATACGCCGACTCTTTTGTCTCAACAGGGCCAAAAACTTATGGGGTACGGGTGAGGGTGGGGGAGGATATGAAATATATCGTGAAGGCTAAGGGTATCACGTTCAACCAGGCGAATCGGCGGGTCGTTAACTTTGATTCGTTGAAGGATCTAGTGTGCTTGGATGATGATGAGGGCAACCGGTCGCCCCAACTAACTGTAGTTACCCACAATTTTCGGGCGCAGAAGCTGGGGGGCGTGAAGGAACTTAGGGGTACAAAAGTGTGCCGTAACACTGGGGGAGTGGGAGTGGGAGTGATAAAACATTAAAACCGATATTGTTTCATGTATCGGAAAATTTCTCAAAACACCTACCCAATATAATGGGATACAGTATTCATGTTGGAACAGCGCCGTACACGTTTCATTAGCTTATTGTGTGACTCACTCCTCCCGTCTAGCCGATCCGTTGCATGTGGCTCACAGTCGTCTCAGAGCTTGAACCGGATGGACGTGTGCTCCTCGAATACGATGGAACTTCATTTGAGCAGCATTCTCAACGCCCTGTACGATGTGTCCGTGACGAAGTCGTTGCGCGTGTTCAGGCGTAAAACCGATGCCATTAACTAAGTACTGGAAACGACTTGTAGACAAACAAATAAACGGAATGTTGTTTATTTAAGTGTTGAGGAGATGAATAGAATCTTCCTGGTAGTTGAGAAGTGGAGTGAATATCGTTATAAAATTCCTGCAGGTGTAGGTACAAGAAAAGAGCAGATTAGTGACACCCCCTCATATGCCGTTGTTTGTACGTTGTGTATAAATAACGATCGGCCATGCATTGATATACGGCTGATGTGGAAGAATGCTTCTGATAATAATGCTCTTGTCCCTACGTGAAACCGTTTCATCCTCGACAGAATGTTTGAAATCGTCGGATTCCGCAAGCTGAAGCCTATATTAGATGCGCGTGTTACGAATATGCTTTATTTTGATACGGTTCTTGAATATGCATACACCGCTCTGCTCGATGGGTTTACCGAGTGTAGGACTGAACAAGGCGAGATTGGTCTTGAGCTGGATGCTTATTTAAAAGGTTTAGACTCTTTGAAATATCATGAACTTTGGTACAAAGCACTTGAGCGGTACAAGGCTGAGCTCACCTACACCATTCACCCTGAAGAACTATTTCTTTATATAATGAGCAGCTGTCGTAACGACTTAGAAGATTATTTCAACTGCCACTATGCAGTGTGAAGAAGAGTTCACGATTGAAAAGCTCCGGCTGGTAAAAATAAACCCTTGATTGGAAAGGAGTGTTTATAAACTTGTATTTAATGGTGACGTTGTGGCTAACGATGACCTCTTTGTACGTGCTTTTGATTGTATTCTAGACGTATTTAAAGATAACTTGCCAACCGGATGTAAAGTGAGCACAAAAGTAGTACTGAACGATATGAAGGCCATTTATATAGAGTATAAGTTTCCCTATAACTTGAGCGGTGAAATAATATTAAGCCGCGTTTACTGCGTAGTGCAAAGCAATAATGATGTGATTGTAGACTCGATTACGTGTGAGTTTAGTGTTTTGCGCAATAGAACGAAGTGAATGTATTTTGATGAATTTTCAATATATTTAATTATTTAACATAATTGTGTAGTTATACTTCATCGTTTTGTATTTATTATTTTTTGATTTTGTGCAGAAGATAAAGTGTATGTATTTATTTTCAATATATTTAATTATTTAACATAATTTTGTATATATATTTCTCCTGTACTGCTATATTGATGGTTTTATTTTTATTTTTATTTTTTTTATTATATACATATTTCTCGTTCATATTTCTCATACTATTATTATTTTTTATTTTATTTTTATGATCATATATACTCCATTATATATTTATTTTCTATATATTTCTGATTCCAATAATTCGTCTAAATAAACAGAATGATGTAATGGTGTTTTATTTAATTTTTTTGGTTGTAAACGATATTATTATTTGATTATACCAAATGGCTGGTTACGCCTTCTAAACCGACTGGCGGATTTCTAAGCCAACCTTCAAGAATATATGCTTTAGTTAAATAAATAGCGCTATCTGGCAACTCAACCTGTACACCTAAGCCAACTGGAGGATTTACACCTTATAAGACAGCGGGCGCTCAGATGAAGTCTTAATATGCGCTTGGCTCCCGCCAGGCGAACACCTCTCTTCCTCTCTCCTTCTCCTCTCTTCCTTTTGGGGGATAACTCCGCCTCCAAGTTGCATAACCCCTTGTTGCTTTTGCAACATTCCCCCTCCCCCTTTGCATAAATCCCCTTCAGCCCAACCCCCTTTATTGCATAAACCCTTTGCAACATCTTGCAATATTAATCAACATTTTCAATTGCATTGCAACATTTCTGCCCTCTCTCTCTCTCATTTTGCGCCCACACTACTACTGTAGGTAACTTTAACCTTAGGGCCTAGTATAAGTTGGTGTTCTGTCACTCAGGGACCCAACTAGCCTATTTAAGGTCTGCAGGGCTTTTGGTGAAATTAATGTATCTAAGTACTTTTTATTTTTATTTTACTACATAGATTAAATGTGTGGGCATTGACAGTGTTTTGTGGATTACAAATGTAACTAAACTGAAAACCCTACAATAATAAATAGTACTAGGCTAGCTTAGTGATATGTGCGTGTACATATGTGTATTACTGTAAAATAATGGGGGACTTTAACGCGCGTGTGAACTCGGAATTCTTTGTAGAATTGGGTAACATGTGCGAGTCGGCCAATTTAAGTATAAGTGATGTAGATGTATTAGGGGTAACCAGTGGTAATTTTACATACGTTAGTGATATGAGTGGTACCTCCAGGTGGATTGATCATTGTCTCACTAGTAATAATCTAAAGGATCGAATTGTTAGAATTCATATTCTGCATGATTATCTTCTTTCTGATCATAGACCATTAGAAATATTAATTAACTTTACCAATTTATGCGCAACACGACTTAAAAAGAACTCAATAGGTAAGAATAATCGGTCGATTGGTCCAATGTTAATATGCAACAGAGAATAGAATACAAAGGCAGAATAAGTCACCTCTTTAATAATTTAGAAATTTTGCATCTTGCCTGTAGTAATCCTTGCTCAAATGATTCTCACTGTAAACTCATAGATAGGTATTATAGTAAGAAAATATCCCTGTCAAAAGAAGCAGGAAGCCCCCTGATTAAATCTTACAACTATCATACTAAGATTAGTCCTGGATGGAATGATTTTATTGCCCCCCCTGAAGAGGGAATCGAAAGACGACTATGATTTGTGGTGCTTTCATGGTAGACCCAGATTAGGACTAGTATACATGAATATGTGTAGAAGTAGGGGTCAGTATAAGGCGATGTAAACAGGAAGAGTCTATTCGAGCATCAAAAGCCTGTGAAGCTCGCACAAATAACGATAATAACAAATTTTGGAAATTTGTTAAGAATCAAACGGGTGTCAAAAATGTCCTCCCTCCGACAATCGATGGGATGTCAGGGAGGATGAAATGGCAAAGCTGTGGAAAAACCACTGCTCTAACATTCTTAACAGCGTGAGTAGGGATAATCTTAAGATAGATTGCAGCGAAACGACTGTGGGCGGGACAAAGGAAAATACTTTGATATCATTTTCTGAAGTAAGGAGGTTAATTAAAGAGTTAAAGACTGGTTCTGCGTCAGGGGTAGATGACTTATCGAATGAGCACTTAAAATATGCCAATGACGTAGTATGTCTGCATATATCATTGCTCTTATCAGCCATGCTTGCTCATAGCTATATCCCTGCAGAGTTCATGAGGGTATATTGCTTGACCCCGGTCAAAAATAAGTACGGAGACATTCTCTCCAGCAATAATTACAGGCCTATTGCTGTCGCTTCCTGCTTCTCGAAACTACTGTAAAAACTCGTGACTCCGATTAAATGATTTCCTATGGACATCTCCTAATCAGTTTGGTTTTAAAAGGTCCCACTCAACTGACCTGTGTATCTATGTACTTAAAGAAACAATATCTAAATACATTGACAGTAGTTCAACTATTTATAGCTGTTTCCTAGATATAAGTAAGGCATATGATAGGGTGAACCACAATATTTTATTTGAAAAACTAGAAGACAGGAAGGTTCCCATGTACATATTAAACGTATTGAAATTTTGGTATTCCACCAATCTTTCACTGTTAGCTCGGGCAATGTACTATCCGAGTGTTTTGGCTCCTCTTGCGGGGTGAGACAAGGCTCCTTGCTCTCCCATATGTTGTTTAATGTGTATATTGACGGATTAATTGCTTCACTTAATGAGGCAACAGTGGGATGTTGTATAGATAACACAAGGATAAATAACTTAGTTTATGCCGATGATATGGTGTTAATAAGTCCCTCTGTTAAAGGTCTGGATCGGCTACAAAAAGTCTGCGAAATGTATTCGCAGAAACATGATATCTTTTTAATGTTACAAAAACTAAGGTCATGCAATTTCATCCTAAAAGCTGTAATCAGCCAGCTGATATAAGGGTTAAAATGAATGGTGAAGTAATTGAGGAAATACAAGAGTTTAAGTATTTGGGTCAAACTATTACCAGCTCCTTGAGTGATGACTCGGATATAAGAAAACAATCTCGAAGCCTGTGTGCTAAAGGGAATATGACCATAAGGAACTTTCGGTTCTGTACAAGTTAAGCTAAAGACACTCTCTTTCGTACTTTCTGCAGTAATATATACGGAGAGCAACTGTGGGTGAGTTATAAAAAAGGTTCTGGCAGAACCCTAAATTTGCTGTACAACAGGTCTTTTAGACTCTTATATAAATTACCCTCGAGATGCTCAGCTTCGCAAATGTTTGCTACCCGCAATGTCCCGAACTTCCCGGAGGTAACAAGACGTGATCAATAGTCTAATGCAAAGAATTAAAAAATCAACCAACCCGATTATCCAAGCTATCCATGAGTCCTGCCATTTATCCTCTAAGCTATGGAATTCTTGGTACGAAAACGTCTGTCTGTAGCTCCACTTAACTTCGACATTACAGTATTATTTCTAATCAATTGTGCATATTTCTATCCTTGGTATATGAACTGTCATTGTATTAATAACACCAGTACACTTTTGAAAACTTGTCGATCGATTTTTACAAACTAGTTGGTGATTCTATATAATGTGAGTGCGCTGATCTCAAAAATATAGTTGGTTTTTCCCTGTCACGTATGGTTTTCTTACTACAGGGTGTGTCATAAATCCCCCATTTATCCCCAAATGTGAACCATCTTATCGAGACCAACATTGGATTGCACATGCTAAACCATAAATTTTGTTATAGACTACAGTAACGCTTACATAATAATGTAGGGTAAATATATATAACAACCAGTCCCGTTCCCAGCAAAATACTCTCTCCCCTCCTATCAATGGGTGGTTAACATTTGGGGACAGATGAGGTATTACAACACCCCTTGTAGCACGAAATCTTTGTGATAGAGTAAAACCTAATTAAAGCAGAATTAAATAGCTCCTAGCTCTTGGACAAGCATATTGCTTGTTTATGAAAGAATAAAAAAATAACTGAAAGAAACAAAATATATTTACCTTCTTTACTTGCAAACATTTCAGGACTTATTCCAAAGACTTAAGACTACGAAGGTAGATCTGACTAATGACGACTAAACCGGTGCTTCTTTGATGTTTTCTTATGCTGTGCGTTAGGCTGATCTCGTTGCAGACACCAGCAGTAATCCGCCATCATATTTGTATGCCATCTTCCTTGATATCTTCTTTCCATGGTTTTGATGTCCTGGTGAAATCGTTCCCCTTGCTCCTCACTGACATCTTCGAGATTTTCGGGAAAACGGTC
Source organism: Bathynomus jamesi (assembly GCA_023014485.1). Taxonomy (NCBI): domain Eukaryota; kingdom Metazoa; phylum Arthropoda; class Malacostraca; order Isopoda; family Cirolanidae; genus Bathynomus; species Bathynomus jamesi. The sequence continues at coordinate 492,826 of JAJOZX010000959.1, read as the reverse complement.
AAGATGCGAAAATAAGAAGTGAATTTTCAGGCTCATGTTGCAGCCTAAGGCGCAACACTTTTTAAGCATATTTTCCACCAGTCTTTCATAATTTTGGCTTTTGTAGTTTCCCAAGAAGTTTTCAACAACATCTTTGAAACCAAGCAATGCTTCTTTTTCTTTATTGGTCATTGTGTTCAGGAAATGATCGTCTGCCAATAACTTTCTAATCTGAGGACCTATAAAAACACCTTCCTTTATTTTCTCGTAGCTAATCTTTGGATATTTTGAACAAATGTACTTGAAACACTCACCTTCTCTATTCAATGCTTTGACATACTGCTTCATCAAGCCTAACTTAATGTGCAAGGGTGGTAGGAGGATTTTATTTGGTTCAACTAGATGTTCATGTAAAATGTTCTTTGATCCTGGGGTAAAATTCTCTCTAGGAGGCCAAGTTTTCCTCTTCCAGTGCTGGTCACGTGCTCGACTATCCCATTCGCAGATGAAACATGGCATCTTAGTGTATCCTGATTGCTGCCCAAGTAACATGCAAAGGACTTTGAGATCCCCACACAATATCCATCTATGATTTTGATACTGAATTTTTCCAGAAGCAGTTTCATGTTATCATAGGTCTCTTTTAAATGAGTAGAATGGGCCACTGGGATTGATGCATATTTGTTACCGTTGTGCAGTAACACTCCTTTTAGACTGGTTTTAGAGGAATCTATAAACAACCTCCAGTCACTGGTTTGGTATTCGATGCCTAGCTTGCACACTAATCCTGTGATGTCCTTGCAAAATACCAAGGGACCATCTTCTTCAAAAAAAGGCACGAAGTCTTTCTTCTTACGATTTCTGTACCAAGCGAAGTATGTGTCGGATGCCAATAAATTGTTCTCCTGCAATCTAGACCCAAAAGTTCTGCAGAGTCCTTAGGCAGATTCAAATCCCTGACTAAGTCATTTAGTTCGGCTTGGGTTAATGGTTTAGGAGGATCTCGGTCATCTGTTGGCTGTTCATAAACATCATCATTGTCTGGATTTGGAATTGAATCAGAATCTGAATTGTATTGATCCAGACTCTCGGGTGGGCGGGGAATAGGAACTTCTGGACCATGGGGTACCGGCCTTATTGCAGATGGAAGACTTGGGTATTGAAGGCTCTCTTTATTCTTTGCATTATAACCTTTAACATTGCAAGAACAGAAGTAGCACTCGTCGATATGGTTTCTAGGCTCGCGCCATACCATAGGGATCCCAAATGGCAAACTTTTCTTTTTACCTTTGCTCCAATTCCTTAGTGCCGCAACACACGTAAGACAAACCTTGTGTGGAGCCCAACTTTTGTCTTGATCTCCTAATTTAATTCCAAAATAAGCATGATAAGCTCTCTTAATGAAGGTCGTTACATTTGTCCTTTGTTTTACAACAACATACCGACCACAAATATAATAAAATATGTCTGGACTATGGGTACATCCTCTAGAAGCCATTATTAAAATTTTAAAGACGTAATGTTAGAATTATCTGTGAAAAATATGAAAAAACGAAATTAATTAAAGATAAAAAAGGTAAAAAATTACAAAACGCCCCAAAATTGTTTTGCTAATAACTTTAAAACTGTGGGTGATAGAAAAAAACTGGTAGCATTTTTTTAATTCAGCGCAGCGAACTGCTTCAGAATCACAACTCAAAATAAAGAAATCGATTTTCATGCAGACCGGTGTAATACTTGTCATATGGACTATAGTCTGCCAACAAACTTTTTCATTTATATAAATGTTGGTCTAACTAAGCAGCCTACTAAATGGTACTAGGCAAGCCACTGGTCAGATATAATAAATATTACAGTGAGTGAATACTTTATTCAGATGAAGAAATAAAAATAACTGCATGATATTTAATGAAAACATGAGAAATAGCAATATTGTACATGTACTACTATTTTCTTTATAAGCATCTATACTTGCTACTTGACTTACTATATGAAAATGAAAATGAAAAGGTTTATTGGCAGACTATAGTCCATATGACAAATATTATTAATACAATGACAGTTCATACACTAAGGATAAAAATATATACAATTGATTAGAAATAATACTGCACTGTCGAAGTTAAGTGGAGCTACAGACAGACGTTTTCGTACCAAAAAGTCCATAGCTTAGAGGATAAATGGCAGGACTCATGGATAGCTTGGATGATCGGGTTGGTTGATTTTTTAATTCTTTGCATTAGACTGTGTTCAGCACGTCTTGTTACCTCCGGGAAGCTCGGAACATTGCGGGTTGCAAACATTTGCGAAGCTGAGCATCTCGGGGGTAATTTATGTAAGAGTCTAAACGACCTGTTGTACAGCAAATTTAGGGTTCTGCCAGAACCTTTTTTATAATTCACCCAGAGTTGCTGACCGTATATATTACTGCAGAAAGTACGAAAGAGAGTGTCTTTAGCTTCACTTGTACAGAAACGAAAGTTCCTTATGGTCATATTCGCTTTAGCACACAGGCTTCGAGATTGTTTTCTTATATCCGAGTCATCACTCAAGGAGCTGGTAATAGTTTGACCCAAATACTTAAACGCTTGTACTTCCTCAATTACTTCACCATTCATTTTAAACCTTATATCAGCTGGCTGATTACAGCTTTTAGGATGAAATTGCATAACCTTAGTTTTTGTCACATTAAAATTATATCATGTTTCTGCGAATACACTTCGCAGACTTTTAGTAGCCGATCCAGACCTTTAACAGAGGGACTTATTAACACCATATCATCGGCATAAACTAAGTTATTTATCCTTGTGTTATCTATACAACATCCTACTGTTGCCTCATTAAGTGAAGCAATTAATCCGTCAATATACACATTAAACAGCATAGGGGAGAGCAAGGAGCCTTGTCTCACCCCACAAGAGGAGCCAAAACACTCGGATAGTACATTGCCCCACCTAACAGTGAAAGATTGGTGGGAATACCAAAATTTCAATAAATTTAATATGTACATGGGAACCTTCCTGTCTTCTAGTTTTGCAAATAAAATATTGTGGTTCACCCTATCATATGCCTTACTTATATCAAGGAGACAGCTATAAATGGTTGAATTACTGTCAATGTATTTAGATATTGTTTCTTTAAGTACATAGATACACAGGTCAGTTGAGTGGGACCTTTTAAAGCCGAACTGATTAGATGTCCATAGGAAATCATTTAATCGGAGTAACAAGAGTTTTTCTAGTAGTTTCGAGAAGCAGGAAGCGACAGCAATAGGCCTGTAATTATTGCTGGACAGAATGTCTCCATACTTATTTTTGACCAGGGGAAAGATATATACCCTCATGAACTCTGCAGGGATATAGCTATGAGCAAGCATGGCTGATAGGAGCAATGATATATGCAGACATACTACGTCATTTGCATATTTTAAGTGCTCATTCGATAAGTCATCTACCCCTGACGCAGAACCAGTCTTTAACTCTTTAATTAACCTCTTTACTTCAGAAAATGATATCAAAATATTTTCCCTTGTCCCTCCCACAATCGTTTCGCTGCAATCTATCTTAAGATTATCCCTACTCACACTATTAAGAATGTTAGAGTAGTGGTTTTTCCATATATATATATATATATATATATAATATTTAGGAGAAATCCAATGACAAGGAGAAATGTAAATGCCATGAAAAGTCTTCTTTAATGCGCAACGTTTCGAGCAATACGCTCATCTTCAGGCTGTTTAATAACAATGTGAAATTAAAATCAATATTGAATGAAAAACAAGACAGAAAATTTCTATAACCTATTCATAAAGGCAAATTTTAAAAGACTGAGAAAAGAGGGTTAAATTCTAAGTTATACAGATTTACATATAAAAATTAAGAAGCTATTTTTAAATACATATAGTAAATGTGAAATTAATACACTGGAATAATGAAACTAACTAACCTTTCACTGCAATTTCCGAGGCTAACTGATTTAAGCAGAGGCAAGACGGGAAAACAAGAGATGGCGAGGGCGATTGGGGAAGGGGGGATTATAAGGAATTGGGGAAGGAGGAGGGATTATAGCAAATTTAGGGGGACGGCTGATGAGTCAACATTTAGAGTAGGGGACAATGTTTTAATGAAAAGCGATTCTAAAATTCTTAGTGAGTTGGCACAAGTATTACAACCAAGAATTTTAAAATTGTCTAAAGTGACATCAGTTTTACATTTTATACTGTGTTCCCGAATACTCGAAACTTCTTTGGTTTTTAAAATTTTACCTGTTCGGCCACTTATTCCCATATGCGAATAAAATCTAGCCCTGAGAGAGCGAACAGTGCTGCCAATGTAATTCCCAAGGAGACACCTAGGGCAGGTAAATAAATATACAACACCGCTACGCAACGAGTCAGGGGTTCGATCCTTCGCTGAGAAAAAGCTACCTAAAGACGTTTTATTAATAAATATGATGCGGAAATCAGTATGATAAAAAAATTTCCTTAACAACTTTGTAAATTTAAGCTTAAATTCCTTATTCAAAGGACCCATTTCAGGTACCAAGAAATATTTTATATCCTTCGGCACTGTAATGCATGGAAGTTGAGGGCTATAAACATTATTTAAGAAGGATCTAATTAGTTTGTCTACATATTGAACAGGAAAACTATTATTAGTAAAGTATGATCTTAGATTATTAAATTCATCATTAAGTAAGGTAAAACTAGAGGTCAAATTATATCCTCTGAACAGGAGAGTTTTAATACAAGACATCTTATAGTTGAAATCAGTAAAACTAAAAAAATTTCATGCCCAAACCAGTGAAAGTGGGTTTCCTGTAAACTGATGTAGTAATAGAATCACCGTTTTTCGAAATTAAAAGATCTAAAAAGGGGAGGGAGCCATTTTGCTCAGTTTCCATTGTATACGTTATATTGGGGTGCAAAGAATTTAGGAAGTTAAAGAATTGTTGCGCTTGTACCGCATTATCAAAGACTGCTATCGAATCATCAACGAAGCGTCGATAGAAAATTGGCTTGAAATGAGTGGGAGATTGTCTAAAAATTACACTTTCTAAATGAGTCATAAAAAAATCAGCTGCTAACGGTCCGACAGGTGATCCCATCCCTACTCCATCAATTTGTTGGTAAACCTTATTGTTGAAAGTGAAATAGCATTGTTTGAAGACCAATTCTAAAAGTTCCTTAAAATGAGACAATGAAAAACCATGAAAATTATCAACTGAGCTAAAAACCCTATCTAAAATAATGGCAATAGTTTCAGATACAGGTACATTTGTGAAAAGCGACTTTACATCAAAACTGACAAAAAACTTTTTTGAATCGAAGTTCTCACCAAGGAGGTCTTTTTGGAATTCAAACGAGTTATTTATAGTGTAAGCATTTTTCGCAAAGGGTGACAGGAGACGAACAACAAATTTTGCCAATTGAAAGGTGGGTAAGTTATACGAAGCTAAAATAGGACGGAGAGGTGTTCCAGCTTTATGGATTTTAGGCAGACAGTATAATTGAGCAAGATTAGCACCAGATGCGAACAACTGAGAGTAAGTAAATTTACAAAGTTGTTAAGGAAATTTTTTTATCATACTGATTTCCGCATCATATTTATTAATAAAACGTCTTTAGGTAGCTTTTTCTCAGCGAAGGATCGAACCCCTGACTCGTTGCGTAGCGGTGTTGTATATTTATTTACCTGCCCTAGGTGTCTCCTTGGGAATTACATTGGCAGCACTGTTCGCTCTCTCAGGGCTAGATTTTATTCGCATATGGGAATAAGTGGCCGAACAGGTAAAATTTTAAAAACCAAAGAAGTTTCGAGTATTCGGGAACACAGTATAAAATGTAAAACTGATGTCACTTTAGACAATTTTAAAATTCTTGGTTGTAATACTTGTCCCAACTCACTAAGAATTTTAGAATCGCTTTTCATTAAAACATTGTCCCCTACTCTAAATGTTGACTCATCAGCCGTCCCCCTAAATTTGCTATAATCCCTCCTCCTTCCCCAATTCCTTATAATCCCCCCTTCCCCAATCGCCCTCGCCATCTCTTGTTTTCCCGTCTTGCCTCTGCTTAAATCAGTTAGCCTCGGAAATTGCAGTGAAAGGTTAGTTAGTTTCATTATTCCAGTGTACTATTGTTAATTTTTCCAGTGTATTAATTTCACATTTACTATATGTATTTAAAAATAGCTTCTTAATTTTTATATGTAAATCTGTATAACTTAGAATTTAACCCTCTTTTCTCAGTCTTTTAAAATTTGCCTTTATGAATAGGTTATAGAAATTTTCTGTCTTGTTTTTCATTCAATATTGATTTTAATTTCACATTGTTATTAAACAGCCTGAAGATGAGCGTATTGCTCGAAACGTTGCGCATTAAAGAAGACTTTTCATGGCATTTACATTTCTCCTTGTCATTGGATTTCTCCTAAATATTAAATTGAAGCTCTGTAGAAGCAACCCGCATGATTATATATATATATATATATATATATATATATATATATATATATATATGTTATATAAATATATATAATATAACCTCGGGAATTCTGGGGAATTTTTGTTGGATGTTCTTGGGATAATTAAAAATGTAGTGGTCACACTGGACTGGCAACACTGGATACTTCAATAGCACATCGCTTGCAGTGGTTAATTGTGTTGTTCATGCCGTTCTGTTATTTTTATCTATTGTGATGCGTTTCCTTTTTTTATAATCATTTATAATCACAGAAAGTACAACGTCAGCGATATTTACTATGAGTTATAATCGTATGAAAATGACCCAGCAAGTACTAAAGAGATTTAGTTTTACATCTGATAAATCTCCGGAAAACTGTAATGAAACTGTATCAATTGTCAAAAAGCAGAAAATGGTTCACAGGAAGTACGACGTTAGTTATATTCAGTTTGGATTCTCAGTGAGTGGAGATGAAAGTGCGCCTACACCATTATGTGTTGTATGTGGAGAAACGTTATCAAATGCTGCGATGAAGCCTGGCCTTTTAAAAAGACATTTGGAGCAGAAGCATGCGCATTTGAAGAATAAACCTATTGAATATTTTGAATGACTAAAATCATCGATGAAGAGTCAACAAAAAAATATGTTTGCGTCTGCAACTTTTAGCACCGCAGCACTTCGCGCATCCCTTTTAATTTCTTTGCGCATTGCTAAATGTAAAAAGCTGTACTCAGTAGGAGACACATTGTAAAGCCATCGATTTTAGATGCCTGTAAAGAAGTTCTTGGAGCTGAAGCAATAAATAAGGTTTCTAATATATCATTATCAAATGAAAGTTATGCGCAGCATTGGAAATATCTCGTGTGATATGGAAGTCCAGCTTATTGATCGACTTAAAAGTCAAAAATGTTCGCCCTTCAATTGGATGAGTCGACTGATGTTTCAAATAGTGCAATTTTAACAGGCTTTGATAGATATGTGAATGATGAGAAGTGAATGATGAGAAAGTGGTTGAGGATATCTTTATGGTTTCCAGTCTGCCTACGAAAACAACGAGCGTAGAGATATTTCGTGTTATTAACGAGTATTTCTCGAAACAACCTCGACTGGAAGTATGTCGTTGGACTTTGCACTGATGGTGCTGTTGCAATGACAGGCGTGCACTTGGGGGTTGCGAAAATTCGTGAGGTTGCACATGATGATTTGCAAGTTTCACACTGTATGATCCACAGGAAAATGCTTGCAAGCAAGCACACAGTTCCAGAATTATCTGACGTATTATCCGATAGCATTAATATTGTAAACTTCATAAAGGCTAAGCCTAATGCACTGAACAGCCGAATATTTAAAGTACTTTGTACTGAGATGGGTGCGGAGCACAGCTGCTTGTTGCTGCATACTGAAGTTAGGTGGTTATCACGTGGCAAAGTTCTAACCAGGATACTCGAACTAAGGCAAGAAATTGAACATTTCTTGACTGAAAAAAGGTTTAAGTCTAAGCTAGCAGGACTTTTCAGTGATATTGAATGGATTTCAAAATTAGCGTACATGACAGACATATTTGGGCTTCTAAACGATTTGAATTTGCAGATGCAAGGCCCATTAACTACATCTTTCTCTCTTGTAAATAAGATAGAAGCATTAAAAAAAAAGTTAGTCGCGTGGAAGAAAAGGGTTGGTGAGGGAATATTTGACATGTTTAATTGCTTCGCCGAAATAGCAGAGAACACTAAATTGGACAACTCTAACATAACAAAAACTATTTCAGATCATTTGGATAAACTTGTAGTCAAATTTAATGAGTATTTTCCACCAGAAAATGATCCACGAACAGGATATTTTTGGGTGATGAACCCATTCATTCACGTTGATAATGAAACAAACAAGATCTCACTTACAGTCTCAGAGCAAGATAGTCTTACAGAATTATCAAGTGACTTAACCTTAAAAGAGCTATTCAAGACTCAACCTTTGGATGTTTTTTGGCTTAAATTGGAAACAGAATATGAAGCACTAACTAAAAAAGCAATAAAAAAGCTGTTGCCATTTGCATCAACCTACCTTTGTGAGCAGTCATTCTCTGCAATAACAACATTAAAAACAAGAGAGAGAAACCGTCTTCAACTTGAAACAGCTCTTCTAGTGGCTGTTTCAGACATTACTCCTCGAATTGATAAGCTCGTCAGCGAATCACAAGCACAGCCTTCTCATTAGAAGAGTTGATGTTTTGATATAACTAATTCATATTTGTAAGTATATTGATGGCTACTGGTTTTATTGCTTAAAATCATTAAACTTTATTATCCAATGATACTTGTATAATTGTAAATATATAATTTTTATAATGAATAATGGAAATTTTACCATAGGCCTAATATGGTACAATTGGTACATGTATGTAATGTATACATATAATTATCTGTATATGGCTTGAAGCTTAAATGTAAGTGCTCTTTCTGTCATAGTGGTACTTCGATTATTGGAAGAAGGCTTGAGTGGTACGCGAGATGTGAAAGGTTGAGAAACACTTTACAGACAGACAGACAGACCTAGGCAACAATTAGATGAAAGCGCTTGAGCACTATTTCGTGTTATATTTACCATCGTGGTTATCTTCATCATAAATATTATTCACTTATTACTTCGTGAAATAATATATATATATATATATATATATATATATATATATATAATCAGGTCATCCCATAAGTAATGTCGTTTTTTAGATCGGAATTTGAAGGACAAAAAAAACTCAACTGAAACTTTTTAATCCAGTATATATTTTCCATCGGAATCAATGACACTCTGCCAACGTCCTACAAGCTTTTCAATGCCATGTTTACAAAATTCAGGCGGTTTTGAGGCAAAAAACGTACAAAGACTGGTGTGCACGTCATCTAAAGAAGTATACTGTTTCTCGTCAAGATAGTTTTGCAGACTCCTGAAGAGATGATAATCTGAAGGCGCAAGGTCTGGAGGATGTGGAAGTTTTTCCCACCCAAGCTCCTCAATTTTTGCAGAAGTTAACCGAGCGGTATGAGGACGTGCGTTGTGGTGGTGGAACACGATTCCTTTCCGATTAACCAAAGAAGGTCTCTTTTCTTTTAGTGCAGTGTTCAATCAATCCAGTTGTTGACAGTAGACTTGAGCGGTGATTGTTTAGTTGTGTGGTAAGGTTTCAAAGTGTATTACACCACCTTTATCCCACCAAACACTAAGCAACAACTTCCGAGGGCGAAGATTTGGTTTTGGCTGTGGTGTCGTCACCGTGTCGCTGGTTCTCCGGCACAAACCCACTGTCGACGGCGCTTAACATTCTGGTACAGTATCCACTTTTCATCACCAGTCACTAAACGGTGCAAAAACGGATCTTGGAGTTCACGGGAATGAAGAGCTGTGCTAATGTTTACCCGCACCCTCAGATTGTCGACCGACAATTCATGTGGCACCCATTTTCGTAACTTAGGCACTTTCCCGAGTTGTTGCAAATGTCGATGGATGGTGGACGGGGATGAATTGAGTTTCTGGGTCAATTCTTCGACAGTTGTTGAACAGTCTTCTTCAAGTGCGGCTAACAGCAGGTCATCATCAAACTCAGCAGGGCGTCCAGAGCGTGCTGCATCTGTCAAACAGCAGTCACCATTCCTAAACTTTTGAAACCATCTTTGACATTTCCTCACATGCAGAATATCGTTGCCATAAACGTCCTGAATGTTTCGCGTTGCTTCAGTAGCACTATTCCCTTTTTTGAACTCGTAAAGCATTATATGCCTGATATGCTCATCTGATACCGCCATGTTTACGAGGGGTTCACATAAAGCAAAACACACGTCTTCACTGGTCAAGGTCTGTAAAGTATGTAGCGAAACAGGATAGATCTCCTCTTAGATATAACCTTCGGAAAATTTATGCTTAAACCGAGTAGGACTAATTTAAACTTAATCTATCGTAAAAAACATTACTTATGGGGTGACCTGAGAGAGGAGAGAGAATATATATATATATATATATATATATATATATATATATATATATATATATAAAATATATTATATATATATATATATATAACGGGTCCGCCAAAAAAAACATGCGCTCGATTGTAACCTAATAAGTCAAAATGTGTTGGGATGATTTATACAAAATTTACAGACAATAATTACCATTGAATTTTATATAAGCTAGCCAATTTTTATAACTGAATGATTAAATTTGGTTGTTTAATATTAACTTGACTTTTGAGTTTCATAAATCTATGTGCACATTGAAATAATTTTTCTCCCTTTTTTTCAGATAAAATAATTACTGTAGATATCCCTCAAATGCCATTCTCTGAAGATAAAATAATTATTAAGCATTATAGGCTTAATAGGGGATATGGAAGGACAAAATATTGGCGGGATTGCCCAATAAAGGATGGACACTCGGCGGACTGGATACGTTGCTGAAAAAAATTGATGCTACAGGCAGTACTATTAGAAAAAAGGTAGTGGTCGTCCAAGAGTGTTAGAACGGAAGAAAACATTGAAGAAGTTTCTTCCCGAATTCTTAGCCAAGAAGATAAGCCAGGCACTCACGAGACTCCAGCGCAGATTTCAAAGTCGATTGGAATATTAGAAACTAGTGTAAGGCGAATTGTAAAAGAAGACCTCGGACTTAAACCATACAAACGTGTACGTGGACAGAAGATCAGCACCCCTGACCAAGAAAAACGAGTCATAAATGCAAAAAAAAATGCTAAGACGTATCAGTTATGAAAGCAAGTCAAACATTTTTTACTGATAAAAAAATATTCACTGTAGAACCACCAATGAACTCTCAGAACAACAGAGTAAACTCAGAATCCCATCAATTAAAGAATCGAATTTCGGACGAAAGACTTTGCAACAAGGAGTCACTTTTCCAAATGTATTATGGTGTCTGTCGGTGTTTCCAAGCTGGCAAAAACATCTCTTCATTTCGTTGAGCCCGGTGTGAAAGTTAATGGCAAATATTAATTATCGAAATGTTCTTTTAGCAAGCATGATTCCAGAGATGCATGCTCTGGCAAATGGAGGTCATTTTACTTTGGATAGTTTTTGAATTTTATATACTTGCGTTTAAATTTACATTGTTATAGTTAAGTTATTGAATATTAATGGTTTTTAGCGACTTAGAAGTTTTCATAGCGTGCCGGCTTAATTTAACTTATACCTGTGACGGTTTAAATTTTTAACTCCGCGATGCCGTCGCAGAAAGCGTCGTGTGTTAAGTGTAGGGTTAACCGGTGGTATTCAGAATTTAAGGATTATAACGGCGGTCCAGTGGCGATTACCGATAGATCAGTTTGTTTCTTTTGCGAGTTCATGGAGGAATTAGTGGACATAAAACGCAGTGTACGTGAGGTAGCGGATAGACTTACAACGCTTGATGATGGCAGGGTTAGGGCTACGGTTGACGGAAGCCGAACCAATATTAACGTTGAAGACGTTAGTAATTTGAAGGGTGAGGTGCGTAACTTAGTTTCTAGTTTAGGTAGCTTGTCGGGAAGGTTAGATAGAGTTGAGGAAGAGGTTAAGGTTAGTCCGAGAGTAGTAGATAGCGAGGGATTTAGAGAGGTTAAGGGTGGAGCTAGGCCGCGTACATTAGGTGATAGGAATCCCCCCCCTATCGAGGTTTCGAACCCTTTCGCCCATTTGGAAAGGGACGTGAATGAGGGGGAAACTATTTTAATTGTGGATTCTTTAGTGCGCCACATGGACAAAGAATTCGTTAAACGGAATCCAACCAAGAGGAGGAGGGTCTGTCTCCCAGGGGCCAGGGTTGACAGAGTTAGAGACGAAGTGGATAGGGTTGACATTGCTTCCCGTCACTCAATGTTGGTGACGATGGTAGGAGGCAACGACTCGTATAGGCCCGATACGAGAGTGCCTGACCTTTTGGAGAGATATAGGGGGTTAATTAGGTCCCTGAAGGCGAGGTCAGATAGGTCTTTAGTTCTAGGTATTACCCCTAGGCACGGGTTGGGTCTTAGAATTACGTCCAAAACAATATTTTTGAATAACAAATTAGAAGAGATTTGTGCTGAGGAAAATGTACCCTTCGTAAAGCTGTGGTCCGAATTCAATGATCCTAGCCTTTTTATAAAAGATGGGGTGCATTTTAATGAAATAGTTAATGCTAGGCTAGGTAGGTTAATAGACGAAAGCGTGCGAAAGCTGTATAGGTCGAAGCCTTCTTTAAACGTTGTGGGTCCGGGAAACGCGGGCCCGACGTGATAAATAGTCTAAAACGCGGGCCCGTGGTAAAAAATAACTTAAACGTTTTTTATTGCAACGCGCGTAGTATTAGAAATAAATTAAATGAATTTAAGGCGGTAATTTATTCCGGCAACTATGATATAGTTGCTATCACTGAAACTTAGTTAAATACCGTGACTCGGGACTTGGGGGGGGAACTTGAGATACCGGGTTTTAAACTCTTTACTAATGATAGGTTACATAGATTTGGAGGCGGCGTTTTGCTGTACATTCGTAATTCCCTTAGGGCTATCGAGGTTAAGTTAGATTTTCCGGCAGCAATTAATGCGATCTGTGTTGAAGTTAGGGCGCGTAGTATTAGTTTTATTTTTGTTGTTGTTTATAGACCTCCCGTTCAACCCCTCGATATAGATACTAGATTTTACTCACTTCTTGGTAATTTTATTGACAATCGGAATAGTATAATTGTCGGAGACTTTAACTGCCCTAATGTTAATTACTTGAATTTTTCGGGTAATGAAGAGGGTTTGAGATTGGTTGAGTTTATGGACGATAACTTTTTACGACAGATAGTTACCGAACCAACGCGCGGTGATAATATTTTAGATTTGGTGATGACGAACGGCGAGAATATAGTCGAAGGTTTAGAAGTAGGCGAGAGTTTAGGATGTAGCTATCATCAAATTCTTAGGTTTAAGTTATTGATAGAAAACACCCAGGATAGTAACGTAATAGAAGTCCCTGATTTTCGTAGGGCTAATTTTGATAGTTTCGCGGATAGGATGAGAGTAGTGGACTGGGATAACTTATTTATGGGTAATGACACAAATCTGCGTTGGGTGGCGTTTAAAGAAAGTTTTAGGAATATTGAAAGGGAGTTTATTCCTCGTAGGCCCAAGCGCGCTAGTAATCGTGGTAGACCGAAGTGGTGGAGTAGGGAAATAGGAGAGTTTATAAACGAGCGTATAGACTTAGTAAGCGTAATGGCCAGGTAGCTAACTTTAATAGATATACCGAGCTTAGACGTCAGGTTAAAAGATCAGTTAGGAATGCCAAGCGTAATTTAGAGATACTTATAGCTGCGGATAGTAAACATAATCCAAAAAAGTTTTTTGAATACGTTAATAATCGTAAGCCGGTAAAAAATAACATAGGCCCTCTAGTGGATGTTAATGGCGCTTTGGCTTCTGACGCTCAGGCGATGGCGGGTATTTTCAATAACTTTTTTGCGACAGTTTTTACCGTAGAAGACGTAAATAATGTCCCCGACGTGGATGATATCGTTCTATTTAGTAGCGAGACTATTTTAGATGAAATAACTGTTTACGAGGCTGAGATTGCGCATTATATCGATAGGCTAAAAGTTAGCAAGGCTCCAGGCCCTGACGCTTTTTATCCCAGACATTTGAAAGAAGTTATCGTAGGCCCCTTAACGAAGATCTTTAATCAGTCACTCGAAACGGGGATTATTCCTGAAGACTTTAAATTAGCTAACGTCACGCCTATTTTTAAAAAAGGCGACCGCGCGGTAGCTAGCAATTATAGGCCCATTAGCTTAACGTCAATTGTCGGTAAACTTTTGGAATCCGTAGTTAGGGATCGTATTATCGATCACTTAGAAAGTAGAGATTTGATTAATAGTAGTCAGCACGGGTTTCGACGCCATAGGTCTTGTTTAACTAATTTGTTAGAATTTTATAACGAAGTGCGCGAATACGATAGGCATAGGGCAGCTGACGTTATTTATTTAGATTTTAAAAAGGCGTTCGATACAGTTCCGCTTAGGAGACTAATTGCGAAGGTTAAAGCGCACGGTATACGCGGTCAGGTAGCTAACTGGTTAGAAGAATGGCTTCGTGCTAGGAGGCAGAGGGTCGTAGTTAATGGTAGTGAATCGGGGTGGTTAGATGTAGGTAGCGGTGCCCCACAGGGTTCAGTGTTAGGCCCATTGTTATTCGTAATTTACATTAACGACATAGATGTAGGATTGACTAGTAACGTGTCAAAATTCGCGGACGATACTAAAATAGGCGGTAAGGTTGTTAACGAGGACGATAGAAATAGGATCCAAGACGATGTAGATAGGATTATGGAGTGGACGGATAAGTGGCAGATGCAATTTAACGTAGATAAATGTAAAGTTTTGCATATAGGTTCTCGCAACAATAATTACGCGTACACGATGGATGATAGGGAGTTAGCGAGCGTTGACGAGGAAGTAGATTTAGGCGTACGCGTAACTAAAGATTTAAAGGTTAGGAACCAGTGCCTGGAGTCTTGCGCAAAAGCTAATAGGATGTTAGGCTTCATAGCGCGTAATTTCGAATTTAAATCGAAGGATATTATATTGCCCCTTTACAAGTCCCTAGTCAGGCCTCATTTAGAATATGCCGTTCAGTTTTGGTGCCCGTACTTGCGTGAGGATATTGATAGGTTAGAAAGGGTTCAGCGTCGTGCCACGAAACTTATTCCGTCATTGCGCAATAAGCCTTATGAAGATAGGATTAAAGAGCTAGACCTGTATTCACTCGAAACTAGGAGATTAAGGGGGGAGCTTATTGAAGTTTTCAAAATCGTTAATAACATCGATAACGTAAATTTTGACAAATTGTTCACTTTTGATAATAGTAATACTCGCAATAACGGATTTAAGTTGCGTGGCAGACGTTTTATTACAATATCGCTAAAAACTTCTTTACGTTTAAAGTAATTGATAAATGGAATAATCTTCCCGCGTCAGTCGTTCATTCTACCAGCGTTAATATGTTTAAGAACCGTCTTGACAGACATTTTAAAGGTATTAACGTTGTTTAATTTAAAAAACAAAGTTAGCAACGGAAGCTCTGGTGGTGGTGCTCGAGGATGAGTCTGTTGACGATGGATGCCAGCTTGTGACATGCCAGCGTGTGATGCCAGCAATAAAATTATTAAAAAAATAGAAAAAAAATTAGACTAACACGAATGTAGATGTAGCTCATAGCGTAAACTAACCCACTTTTTGTTTAACTTTACCTACTTCCCCCCTTACTTTGCATGTCTACCTCTTTTCTTGCATGTTTGTAGTTTGCATGGTATGACAGTGAGTTAAGACTGTGTTTGCATGGTTTGTAAGCGTTCTTATTTTACTTCTTTTCATCTTTCACCCCTCTCCTATTCTCTCCGACTATCTTTCTGACTTGTCGGCAGTGGCCGGCGGATGATGATGGTGAGACACTTTTCCTCTTTCTGAATGAATGTTAACCCATGAGTGATAGGTGTTGCTCTTACTTAACCCCTTATTCTCTTCTCTTAACCCGCTACTCTTTCCTTTCTCTCGGGCTAACCTTAGAGTGGATCTTAGGGTCTTTGTTAGCCTTAGCTTCTGTAGATCTGTAGATATGGCAAAAGACACTTTTGCTTATTTAAATGAACATGTTCCCGAATTTAGTGAACCGGAGAATTGGCCTCCGAACAGTCCTGATTTGAATCCTGTTGATTATCGGATCTGGGAAAACTTGTCAGAACGAGTTTATCGCAGTAAAAAAATCAGAAATGTTAACCACCTGAGAGATGTTCCGATTGAACAATGGGCCGAATTCCCACAAGACCAGATTGATTCAGCAGTAGGTCAATTTAGACCAAGACTTCGAAAAGTAATAGAAGTTGGAGGAAAACATATTGAACAGTATTTTTAGTTTGACATTTTAATAACAATTTTATATGAAAGGAATTTTTGGTTGTATAATAAAGAAATTTTGAGTATTTACGGTATCTTTACAGTCTATTTTTTGTTACGTGCTAAAATGAGGTCTATTTAGCTACTGTGCTAAAAATTTAAAAAAAATGTTGAGATAACGGTATTTTATTTTGTTAAAATTTTATCAAAAGTTAAAAGAAATTAAGTTTAAAAGGAAAAGTACGGACGCATGTTTTTTTGGTGGACCCTATATATATATATATATATATATATATATATATATATATATATGAAATAGAATCCCTCCCAAGGAGACGTAGTTTTACATTCAGGATAAAAACGAAGACGTAGAGCGAAAAAGTCATTATATTTGGCTGCAGCCGACGTTTCGGGCAACTCTACCCATTTTCAAGGCCTAATAAATAAAAACTAAAATTAATACATGACAAAAATATATGAATGTCGAGAACTAAAACTAATTTAAAGTACAAAATTAAAACTGTTCAAAAATAAAAAATAAAATTACAAAGCAGAAAACATGCATAAGCCCAAATCAAAACAAAAGTAAAAATTATATAAATGACAAAAATATACGAGTGATAAAAATAAAACTTAAAACTAAAAACATTCAAATGTAAAATAGTTAACCTTTACTAATAAAACGTTAAACGGAATAAAAAGTTAAACGAAAAATCACAAAAGTAAACCAAACATACCATGCTCACTTGACAGCCACAAAAAACTAAGGCAAAAAGGAGACAGGGTCACAAGAGAAAAATTTTTAGTATGTAGGTATTCTAATTAATATAAAGGGGGTAGCAGCTAGAATCAATATTTAAACTGGAGTTCAAAGATTCGTAAATACGGAGGGAGGACGAGCATTTTAATGATTTAAGAATTTTAAAATTGTCAACCTTACACTTGATAGAATGATTTCTAATAGCAGACTGTTCCTTCCTTTTTCGATAAAACTTTCCCTGTCCTATGGCTAATACCCATATGGGAGCAAAATCTCGCCTGCAAGGAACAAACTGTACTGCCAACGTAGTTCCCCTGGGAACACCCAGGGCAGGTAAACAGATAAACAACAGAACAGCTCATCGCAGGGGAGATTTTGTCCTTACATCGGAAAAAACATCCAAGGGTATTATTATTTACAAAAGCAACCTTAAAATCAGTGTGAAAATAAAATTTCCTCACAACACTCAACAATTGCTTTTTTACAAAAGTGTTAAAATGGTAGATTTCAGGTAAAACAAGATATTTACAATTCTTAGGAGCATCATATGTTGGGATAAGGTTGGGGGAATATACATTATTAAGAAATTTACCAATAATACCTCCTACAAGATGCCGTGGAAAACCATTTTTAAAGAAAAAATCAGTAAGGAATTCAAACTCATTATGAAGCAGAGCAAAGTTCGAGCAAATATTATAAGCTCTATGCACCAAAGTGCGAATGGAACTTAATTTGTAATTAAAGTCGCAAAAACTATAAAACTTAAAACCCAAACCCGTAAACGGAGGCTTTCGGTATGTAGAAATTAAAACGGTCGAGCCAGATTTGGAGACCAAAACATCAAGGAAAGGAATAGAACCTTCAACTTCCTTTTCCTGCGTAAATACAATATTCTTATGCAATGTGTTCAGGAAACTTAGAAACTGAACTGATTGATTATCCGTTTGGAATAGAGCAAACGTATCATCAACATAACGTCTGTACAATTTGGGCTTAAGGTGAGGGGGGCACTCACAGAAGACCCTTTCCTCAAGATGCGACATGAAAATATTCGCAAAACCAGAACCCAATGGGCTCCCCATCCCCACTCCATCCAGCTGGGTAAACTACCCCTTGAAAACTAAAAAAGTTATCCTTGACTGCCAAATTCAGAAGCTGCTCAAACTGTGCTCTGCCAAAGTTGTGAAAAAGTGAGTCCGGCTGTGGAAAAGCTTTATTCCAAATAATTGTAATGGTCTCATCCAAGGAACATTTGTAAAGAGGGAAGATACATCGAAACTTGTCATAAACAAAGAATTCATATCAAACTTCTTAATTTCCGACGCAAAGGAAAAACTATCCTTAACACTGTACAAGTTCACGGTAAATGATGATAACAGTGGGTACAAGAAATTTGGCAAGTTTGTAATTAGCCAAAGGATAAGACGCTAAAATTGGGCGCAATGGAACACCGACTTTATGAACCTTAGGCAGACCATACATAAGGCCCAAATAAGAGCCTGAAACGTACAATTCATCATAAGTGGAGGAGTCAATAGCACATTCCTGTTTAAGCTTAAGCAAAACACGGTTAACCTTGACTACCCTTATCTGGTTTAGTAATGACAATAGATTCATTTTCACCCAAACTTTTTAGAATTTCTCGGTCCTCCCTATGCAGAAAAATTGTGGAAAACTTAAAAGTTTTAATTTTAGAAAACAATTCATAGGACAATTGAAAAATATGTTGTCTAACCTTATCAAAATCATTAGCATAAACGGTTGGAAGAGCCTTCAGATCATGGGCTATCCTTTCAAAATAAAAATAAAAATCAGTCGGTTTAAAACGCAAGTTGGGAAACTTAAAGGACCTTTTCCAGTTTGTGTACCGTTTTTCATATAATTTATTTTTGAGAATATTTTTGTTAAAACTAACGAAAATATCACGACTTAACCTAACCAATTATCGTTGATCTATTAGTAAATAGTAAATACTATTCCAGAAACAAACAATGTTATAATTAATAATAGATCAACTGTACGCCCTTGATAATTGGTTAGGTTAAGTCGTGATATTTTCGTTAGTTTTAACAAAAATATTCTCAAAAATAAATTATATGAAAAACGGTACACAAACTGAAAAAGGTCAAACTTAAACTTAAGGCCAAGAGAAAAGAGAAAACTTTCACGCTTTGACAGGGTATAATCAGATAAATTCCTTATAACCTAACCAGGATCCAAAAGCGAAGGGCGAGATAGGTTTAACTTAAAAAGCTTGCGGTCATGAATCCGGGAAATAGAACGTACATAATGAAAGGGAGAAAACTTGAATGTTAGACACTATGCACGCATAGTCACAAAATGAAACTAAGGCCTTCAACTGGCTTTTAAGAGCGCAAATCTTGTTCGAGATATCATGCTTAAGCTTAAATTTGTAATTAATTTCATTGTTAAGATAATATACCAAGGATGACCTATAAAACTCGGAAGAATAGAGTGAATTACGGTACAGTTTGTAATATATAAAATTAGGAAAAACACCACTATTCCGGCAGATTTCTAAAAATTCAAGGTCTAATTCAATCTTATTGAATTTTCTGACAGACTTCTCAAGTTTACGGTGGAGTCTCAAACCCTCTAGCGGTCTAGTCCATAACGCGTAGATACATATGGGATAGGATCCCTCCTAAGGAGATGTAGTTTTACATTTAGGATAAAAACGAAGACGTAGAGCAAAAAAGTCAGTATATTTGGCTGCAGCCGACGTTTCGGGCAACTCTACCCATTTTCAAGGCCTAATAAATAAAAACTAAAATTAATACATGAGAAAAATATATGAAAGTCGAGAACTAAAACTAATTTAAAGTATAAAATTACAAAATTACAAAAGTACAAAATTCATTTTTGCGAATATTTTCATGTCGCATCTTGAGGAAAGGGTCTTCTGTGAGTGCCCCCCTCACCTTAAGCCCAAATTGTACTGACGTTATGTTGATGATACGTTTACTCCATTCCAAACGGATAATCAATCAGTTCAGTTTCTAAGTTTTCTGAACACATTGCATAAGAACATTGTATTTACGCAGGAAAAGGAAATTGAAAGTTCTATTCCTTTCCTTGATGTTTTGGTCTCCAAATCTGGCTCGACCGTTTTAACTTCTACATACCGGAAGCCTCCGTTTACGGGTTTGGGTTTTAAGTTTTATAGTTTTTGCGACTTTAATTACAAATTAAGTTCCATTCGCACTTTGGGGATAGAGCTTATAATATTTGCTCGAACTTTGCTCTGCTTCATAATGAGTTTGAATTCCTTACTGATTTTTCTTTAAAAATGGTTTTCCACGGGATCTTGTAGGAGGTATTATTGGTAAATTTCTTAATAATGTATATTCACCCAACCTTATCCCAACGTATGATGTTCCGAAGAATTGTAAATATCTTGTTTTACCTGATATCTACCATTTTAACACTTTTGTGAAAAAGCAATTGTTGAGTGTTGTGAGGAAATTTTATTTTCACACTGATTTTAAGGTTGCTTTTGTAAATAATAATACCCTTGGATGTTTTTTCCGATGTAAGGACAAAATCTCCCCTGCGATGAGCTGTTCTGTTGTTTATCTGTTTACCTGCCCTGCGTGTTCCCAGGGGAACTATGTTGGCAGTACAGTTCGTTCCTTGCAGGCGAGATTTTGCTCCCATATGGGTATTAGCCATAAGACAGGGAAAATTTTATCGAAAAAGGAACAGTCTGCTATTAGAAGTCATTCTATCAAGTGTAAGGTTGACAATTTTAAAATTCTTAAATCATTAAAATGCTCGTCCTCCCTCCGTATTTACGAATCTTTGTGTATTAAATTTTTGAACTCCAGTTTAAATATTGATTCTAGCTGTTACCCCCTTTATATTAATTAGAATACCTACATGCTAAAAAAATTCCCTTGTGACCGTCTCCTTTTCGCCTCAGTTTTTTGTGGCTGTCAAGTGAGCATGGTATGTTTGGTTTACTTTTGTGATTTTTCGTTTAACTTTTTATTCCGTTTAACGTTTTATTAGTAAAGGTTAACTATTTTACATTTGAATGTTTTTAGTTTTAAGTTTTATTTTTATCACTCGTATATTTTTGTCATTTATATAATTTTTACTTTTGTTTTGATTTGGCCTTATGCCTGTTTTCTGCTTTGTAATTTTAATTTTTATTCTTGAACAGTTTTAATTTTGTACTTTAAATTAGTTTTAGTTCTCGACATTCATATATTTTTGTCATGTATTAATTTTAGCTTTTATTTATTAGGCCTTGAAAATGGGTGGAGTTGCCCGAAACGTCGGCTGCAGCCAAATATATTGACTTTTTTGCTCTACGTCTTCGTTTTTATCTTATATATATATATATATATATATATATATATATATATATATATACAGGGTGGGTAAAAAAAATAACCCCTTAGAGGTAAACTGTCATATTAAAAAAAGTAAGGGTACTAGAGCTCCCAAACTTCATATATGCTTACCTTAGCATGTTGTTCGTCTTAATTGAGAAGTTGCTCGATGTGTCCCCTTTCCTGCTCAACGCAGGCCTCCAAACGTGGACGCCACTGATCAATATACCTTTTTACATATCGTTGAGACATCTCCCAGCCGAGCAGAATTCTTCCGCGTAGTTCATCTATGTCTCTTATATTGGTACCAGGGATGTAAACTTTGGACTTCAGGGCTTCCCAAACACCATAATCTAGTGGGGAAAGATTGGGGCTACTAGCCGGCCACATATTGAGTCCGATAAAATCCGGTGTTTTGTTCTCAAGGAATGTGACAGTTTGGCGTGCTCTGTGAGCAGGTGCTCCATCTTGTTGGAAAGTATATCTTTCACTCTATCTAACTGATATTGGACGAATTAGTGGTGAAAGATATAGAAAGTGGTTGGTAGATAAATGGGTACCCTGGGTGGCTTAGTGGTTAAGACGCTGGGCTGCTGGTGGGGCGTGGTTCGGATTCCATGTTAAACTGTAGGTCTAAGGTGGAGTGAAAAGCTTGACCTTCGTCAGAATGAACAATTCGGGCGGAAGCTAACCAAAGGTGTGTGTGTATATACATATATATATATATATATAATATGTATATATATATATATATATATATTTATTTATTTTAGGACGGAGGGAAAATGATAATTTACAATTCTAAGCAATATTGTATGTTTGGAACTCTTGAGAAGTTGTCTCATAATCTTTTGCCAACTAATTTACAAGTGGCTCGGTACTTTCCCTATCTCAAAGACCTTCGTCAGAATGAACAATTCGGGCGGAAGCTAACCAAAGGTGTGTATATATATATATATATATATATATATATATATATATATATATATATATATGAGAAGTTGTCTCATAATCTTTTGCCAACTAATTTACAAGTGGCTCGGTACTTTCCCTATCTCAGACCTTCGTCAGAATGAACAATTCGGGCGGAAGCTAACCAAAGGTGTGTGTGTATATATATATATATATGTATATATATATATATATATATATATATATATATATATTTATTTATTTTAGGACGGAGGGAAAATGATAATTTACAATGGCACACTGATATTTTATTGTAGTTTTTGCTGAGAAAAACGAATATGCTACAAATTGTGCCATCTAGCCGACCCATTTTTGCATGAATACAATTTAACAGAAAATGGTTCTCATCTAGCATAGATCCATGAACATTACATCATATGAATAACCCCCATTAATGTCATTATGAAACCACAATTATAAATTTTTATAACTTTCATATATTATTTTGCGTCATTCCCAGATTTACGTATTCCTGCGAAGTTCGTACTGTATACTTGTACGCATCGTGTCTTCTGACTCCCCAGGCACCATAGTTCGCCTGACAGCTAACTACAGCCAGCCTGTCTCCCAGCTACAGAATCTAGAGGTAAGAAGCTAGTGAGCATGCTATGAGAAATGAGAAAAAATATTCTGTTACATTTGTTACAATGTACATTTGACTGACTTGAGTAAACTGGGTAAATATTTGTTGCTTTTTCTTAAGCAATTAAAATTCGCAGAAATTTATTTGAGTTTTTGTTCTTAGTTTTCAGTTAATAATTCACCTATAGAAGAGTAGAGATGGAATTAGCATCCTACACACCATTGTATCCACAACTGAAACAACATCCTTCTTCACATCAAACTAGCAACATCCCCTCTTGCAGCAACTCTACACCAACAGCTTTCTATGCAGCAGCATCTACGCTTTCAATTTCCCCATGCTATTCAGCAAGGAAAAAATTTGTGAGCACAAGGCATTCTAAGCAATATTGTATGTTTGGAACTCTTGAGAAGTTGTCTCATAATCTTTTGCCAACTAATTTACAAGTGGCTCGGTACTTTCCCTATCTCAAAGAAAGGAAAAATGCAGCTAACAAGCCAATCATCAGACAAATAACTCAGGAGCTACTAAAACTTTGGCAGCAAGCATTAATCCCCATAGTTCAGGAAAAAGCTGTGTTTCAAAAGGTAGCAAGATTCATAGAAAGAGGAGCAACGTTGAGTAGATCAAAAACATTAGTGAAACTAAAAAATGAATATATGAATAGTCTTAGTAATTTTTTTGATATATGTGCCTCTAAATGTAATTTAAAATCAATCTCATACAGACATAGGATGCAGTGATGATTGTGATGAAGAAATCCACATAGATTGCATATGTCGGAGAGATAAAAAAGTACCAAAAGAGGAATTACAGTTTCTACTTGATCAGAGGAGTGATCGTAAAATGTATCAAACATAGGTAGTGTCGATGTGCATACCACACAAATTTTACAAAAAGAGATACAAGAAGAATCTCTCAGGACAAGTAAGTAAAGAAAACCATCAATCGTTCCACTGAAGTTCAACCTTTGAGCTTAGTAGAAAATTCTTCAGATGAAGACTGATAATGAGTTAATGGAAACTGAAGAATGTGATTTTGAAAATACTGGAAGCCAAATGAGAATGTTTTAGCGGCATGTTGCAATGCAGGCAGACAGATTTGGTGTATCAGATCGTGCTGCTGCTGCTGCTATTGCAACTGCAACTTTGATAGACGTTTGTATGATCACCAAAGAAGATGATCATCTCGTAATAGACAGAAGTAAAGTGCGGAGAGAAAGAGAGAGACTTCGAAAAACATTGAAAAGTGATAAAGTGAATCCTATTACTTCCATATACTTCGATGGTCGAAAGGATCAAACTTTTAAGTAAAGTGAAAGTCAATGATAGATAGTACAGTGAAAAGAAGAGTGAAGAACGCTATGTAATGATTGCTGAGCCAGGTGGAGAGTATATTACCCATCAGACACCAGCATCGAGTAAGGCTGCAGACACAGCAAATTCAGTATTGTCATTATTAAAGAGAGACGTCTACAAAATGATATAGCTGTAATAGGCTTTGATAGCACAAATACCATCACTGGGTATAAAGGAGGCGTGATTCATGTTATGGAGAAAGCACTTGGTAGGCCACTTCAATGGTTCATTTGTATGCTTCATACAAATGAATTACCTCTAAAACATATTTTTGAAATATTGGATGGTACAACATCTGGGGCAAGTCCCTTTGTTGGTAGGCTGACCATATTTCCTTGAGACAAAAACGGGACATTGGGATGACAAAAAAGGGACTGGGGTTATGTAATATTCTGTATTCATGAAAAAGTAAGTACATAAACCGGGACAAAATTGACATTTTTATTAAAACGACGGGACGGCCAGGAAATATAAAAAAAACGGTACTGTCCCGTTCAAAACGGTACGTATGGTCAGCCTATTTGTTGGTCCTATTGGGAAAGCCATTCACTTTTGTGAAAACAATCCAGTAGTGTAATTCAAACCTATAACTAGTGATAAAGAATTATTATATCTGCCACAACACATTGTTGATGATCTTAGTGGAGATCAGCAGTACTTATACCCCATTATTTCAGCAATCAGAAATGGTACGGTTGATGAACATACACCTTGCTCATGTAAAGCCAGGTCCTCTTAGTCATGCTAGATGGTTAACTCTTGCTAAGAGGGTTTGTAGACTTTGTGTTTCAACAGTGAAACCAACAAAGAAACTTTACACAATAACACACTTCAATGTGAAAAATTATGGTTCTAATTGGTTTGACATCAAGTGTAGACCTAATTGCATAGATGGCTCAAGGCATGTGTTTGCTGCTATTAATAGGGTTAAGCATTTGCCTAGAGAATCAGTAGATATTGTTAAGAAGTATATATCCCGAAATGCATACTTTGCTCACCAGAAAAATATTCTTCCAGCAATGTTATGACTCAGCTGGGGAAAAACCTGAAAAAGCTGTTAGCAAAATCATGGACATACGAAATGAGACTGGTCAAAGTTTAGAATTGAGAGATTTCAAGGTTCCTATCTTAATTTTGATGCAAAGGACTGGGATGAAATAATTAATTGGAATGATACTAAACTAAGTGAGCCACCTCTTACAATAAAGCTAACAAAAGCAGAAATTTTAGCTATCAAAGAAAACGCATTGAACATTCCAGATTATCCCAATCATACCCAGAATGTAGAGCGTTGTATTAAATTGGTAACGGACTCTTCACGTTCGGTATTTGGGTTTGAAGCACGAGATGGTTTTATCAGAGCTAGAATGATTTCACGCAGTCTGATGCCAGACGTAGAAACCAAAAAGGATTTTGCTAAAAGTTTGCCTTCTTTATTCGAATAGTTAAGGTTGTTTTTTGCAGTTACCATTTGTGTACTCATTTTCTGTGTTTCTATGCTCATATGTATTTAATAAAACAAATTTTAAAAAAATGGTTATTTTTCTTTCCTTGTTTCTTTATATTCCTTGCAACAAAACACTAAATTCGAGAATATCATTAATGCAGAAAAGAAAAAGTAAAAAGGAATTCATTAAATAACCTGAAAATTATTTGCAGAAGATATACAGGGTGTCCGAGAATTATCTGTACAATTTTTGGCTGTTATTAAAAGTCAACCATGAAGTGTAGAAATTCCAGTGTTATCCCATTTTACAGAGAATCTCATTAAGTTTTTTCTGATACCAAGTTTTGACAAGTTTTTTAGAAATTCCAGTGTGTCCGAAAATTATCTGTACAATTTCATCTTTTAATAAAATTCTTGATAACACACACGTAAAATTCTTAAACAAGATTATTTAGAATCTGTATTTTCAAAAGTTTCTTTTATTAAAGTAACGTTGTTACAAACATTCGATATGTGCACCATCAGTGATTCGCAAAACATCCAATCGATAATCCAAATGTTGCCATGTACGCTGCAGCATATCCACATCAATTCGCTCAATAGCAGCTGTGATTCTTGCTTTTAAATCATCAATGTCTGTCACTCGCGTACAAAAAAGAAAACACTTGTCAAAACTTGTTATCAGCAAAAACTTAATGAGTTTCTCTGTAAAATGGGACAACACTGGAATTTCTACACTTCATGGTTGACTTTTAATAACAGCCAAAGATTGTACAGATAATTCTCGGACACCCTGTACTGTATTTTTAAGTTTTGTATGGGTTATATCTATTTGTTTCCCCCACAACATAGCCAAGAATCAGTTATAAACTACCATAAACCCAGTTACGACATCCATTTCATATTTTGGGAACATGTATATGTAGGAGCATAACGGAAAATTCCTTTTCCTCGCCTCCCTCACATGGCTTTAAAACTCCAAACGCGTGGGTAAGAACAGACCACAAAAGAACGCTTATTTTGTTTCCCCGCCAAAATGCCTGCCAAATCTGAGCGTCACCGGAGCCTATAAAAGTACCAGTTCATTTCAGGTTACGCTCATTTGCCCTTTTCTCGCACCTTCACTTCACATCCCGCTCTCCGTTCCTTCGTCACCTAACGCCACTCGATCTCAGCCGGGAGTCGTCCTTCAAAATTCCACAAGCGGACACATTCCCTGGGCTCTCTGATATTGTTTTTACTTTTGAATATTGCCGATTAATTTACTTTTGGAAAGTTCTGAATTTTATATACTTGCGTTTATATTTGCATTGTTATAGTTAAGTAACTGAATATTAGTGGTTTTTAGCGATTTAGAAGTTTTCATTGCGTGCCGGCTTAATTTAACTTAAACTTGTGACAGTTATAAACTTTAACTAATTTAACTTACGCGATGCCTTCGCAGAAAGCGTCATGTGCTCGGTGTGGGGTTAATCGGTGGTATACGGATTTTAAGGATTATAACGGCGGTCCTATGGCGATTAGCGCGAGATCGGTTTATTTCTTTTGTGATTTAAGGGAAGAGATGTTGATATAAAACGTAGTGTACGCGAGGTGACGGAAAAACTTGCAACGCTTGATGAGGGCAGGGGTAGTGGTACAGTAATTTGAAGGGTGAGGTGAGGAACCTAGTTTCTAATATAGGTAGCTTATCGGGAAGGTTAGATAGAGTTGAGGAAGGGGTTAAGGTTGGTCCGAGATTAGTAGACGGGGAGGTATTTAGAGAAGCTAAGGGTGGAGCTAGGCCATGTACGTTAGGTGATAAGAATCCCCTCCCCCTATCGAGGTTTCGAACCCTTTCGCCCAGTTGGTTTCCCCCTCGTTCACATCCCTATCCATTTTAATTGGGGACTCTTTAGTGCGCCATATGGATAAAGAGTTCATTGAATCCAACCAAGCGGAGGAGGGTCTGTCTACCAGGTGCCAGGGTTGACAGAATTAGAGACGAAGTAGATAGGATTGATGTTGCCTCCCGTCACTCGATGTTGGTGACGATGGTAGGGGGCAACGACTCGTATAGGCCCGATACGAGAGTGCCTGACCTTTTGGAGAGATATAGGGGGTTAATTAGGTCCCTGAAGGTAAGGTCCGATAGGTCTTTAGTTCTAGGTATTACCCCTAGGCACGGTAGTTTTACTTGCTGAATTCAATAATATATATCTTATTTTGGAGAAATTAATAACAAAAGAGTTATAGTCCGTTTATTTTATTTAAAAGTAGAGATTGCATTTAAGAGTTCAATAAAAATGTCCTTTCCTTTTTGTCTTCTCCTCCACAGAAATTCACATAAATAAGAATCTATCATTTTTCTAGATGTTCCCCAATGTCTCTTGTTCCTTTGTTTAGCTAAATCAACTGTACGCCCTTGACGATTGGTTAGGTTAGGTCGTGATATTTTCGTTAGTTAGCCTTATAAGGTTAACTAAAGAAGGCTGGAGTAGAACGTTATTTCCTTAACTATGTTTATGAAATTCCATTTATCATCCATAACAATATCTACAAAAGAGAAAAAAATTAATAATTATAACCATAACTAATTAAAGCACGAATACTTTCTCCAAAATAATATATATATATATATATATATATATATATATATATATATATTATTGAATTCAGCAAGTAAAACTACACTAGAAATTGTTGCTGGGGTAGAACGGAAAAGATCCGCGTTTTGCTGTACTACATTCATAATTCCCTTAGGGCTATCGAGGTTAAGATAGATTTTCCGGCAGCAATTAATGCGATATGCGTTGAAGTTAGGGCGCGTAGTATTGGTTTTAATTTTGTTGTTGTTTATAGACCTCCCGTTCAACCCCTCGATACCGATACTAGAATTTACTCACTTCTTGGCAACTATTGCTGCATTTGTAGCAGCAAGTGGTGAACACTATACAGTAAATGAGTCTAATTGACATTTTGTGCTTCACAGTTTTAACTTTGTGGTGCTAAATTCTTCCCAAGAAGATTTCTGAATTGAATTTTAGACATATTTCTAGTGAAAATAAAAGAAAGAGAAGAAACAGAGTCCATATTAGAGCAATTTAGCAGAGAGGAGGGCAATTCATTTTCAGAACTCCAACAAAGAGAGCAAGACAAAATTGCATATTTGTTTATAAAGATTTGTTTATAAAAAACGTCTGAACAGGTACAGTAGTTAGAACAACGTGAAAAAAGTGTTAGCAGCTGACGAGGAAGCTTCTAAACAGTGGCTGCATCCTCCAGCGCAGGACACGTCAACGCGAAGAAGCGACGTCAAACCAAAACATCAACGCGCTGGTGGCCAAATTCCTCAAATCTCCGTGCAGCGGGCTGTCTACTTGGCTAGACTGGCAGTCGACGGCCTGTTGCGTGGCACGGTCAGAGTGCGATCGGCTCCCGGGGCCGGACCTATTCTCAGCGTGCTATTTTTTCAATTACAGGGAACAATTGCGTGCTCCCCGAACTACTCTTACTCTCTGGCGACATTAAGACTAATCCAGGCCCACTACAACTTACACATGTCACCATACACAAAGACATAGACACAATAGCACCATGAGACATACAGAAGTATAATATTAACATATTACAGTACAACGTAGATGGCCTCACAAACAAAATCATGCAGCTTAGGGAATTCGTACACAAACAAAACATTCACATAGCACTTATACAAGAAACAAAACTAAAACGCACACACAAAACACCCACCATCCCTGACTTCACGGCGATCCGTCAAGATCGTACTGGGGGTAACGGGGGTGGACTCATCACTTACATACGTAAAAGCATTAGCTACACTGATGCTACCCAAAACATTACAAACACAATCCAAGCAGATAACACGATAGAAATACAGGCAGTTAACATTAAAACACGCGCAAAACACAACACCACACTAATCAACATTTACATCCCACCAGATAGTTCACCTCAGGTGCCAGCCAATTACAATCCACAGTTACACAATCTTGCCTCTCTCACTAATGTCATCTTAGGAGGAGAACTTCAACGCCAAAGACACTAGTTGGTACCTGCACAACCAAAACAACACCAGAGGCGCCAACATAGCCACACAACTAAACAGCCTCTTCATTCTTAACAATACAGAAGAACATACACACATACCACATCAAGCAGGATACTCAAACTCCTCCCCAGACATAACGTTCTGTTCCCCCTCACTAGCAACACATACACAATGGAGAACAGAAAAACAACTGTCATCAGACCACCTGCCCATCATCATTACAACACATTCTACACTCTGCCCCAACAGCCTTAGGCACACTTACAGAAATTACAAGAAAGCTGATTGGGAACAGTTCAAAATACAGACTGAGGAACAATTCACCACATTAAACAGCACACCCATCATAAACATCGATACAACACTCAAGACATTTAATCAGATTATCAATAATGAAACAAATACATACCCAAGGGCAACATTAGGAAAACAACCCAAATTACACTAGAGAAATAGCCCACCTCATAAGGCAACGTAACAACCTCAAATATAACACACAAACACCACACACAGAAGCCATAAAACAGCAGATACAACAGCTCAACACAGAAATAAACAACAAACTCAAAGAAAAACAAACAGAAACATTCAGGGAATTCATAAACACTAAACCACTCCACAGATACATACAGGCTATACAAGACTATAAACAGCATTACCCACTCTAACAGCGGCATTCACACCTCACACGCGGCTATCTGTCGCAGCCAAAATAATATCCCAACATACACACAACAAGCTAACATTCTAGTTAATCACTACGCAAAGATAAGTCACTTAAACAGAGACAACAACCAGAAACATGCAGACAGACAAACAGCCAGACACAAGAAAACCTACAGACTCGACATGACCATTACACCCTTCAATACAGACCAGACACCAAGATCATCAAAAACATTAAGAATTCGAAGGCTACTGGACCAGACAACATATCTAACATACACCTTAAACACTTGGGCCCACAAGGAATATTAGCTCTCACAAATATCAGCACATATTCATACCAACACTGTATTATTCCTGACATATGGAAACAAGGTAAAATTATTACACTACTCAAACCAAACAAAAATCCAACAGAACCAGCTTCCTATAGACCCATTACTTTACTATGCACACCTTCCAAAGTAACAGAAAGACTAATCTTACAAATCACCAACCCACACATACCACTATCGCCTACTCAACATGGATTCAGACCTCACCACTCAACCACGACATTACTCACTAACCTCACGCAGCACATCATGGATGGCATCAACTCCAGAAGACCAGCTCAACGCACACTATTAGCAACAATAGACATTAGTAAAGCATTTGATGCTATCCCACGCTTCCCTCTCATAAACAAAATACTCAACACAAACATGCACAATAACACCAAAAGGTGGCTGAGCAACTATCTCTCAGGAAGATACTCACATGTCACATTTAATGGCAAGTCATCCAAAAACAAGCTTTTTCCGAACGGGGTCCCTCAAGGCTCTGTTCTCTCACCAACACTCTTCAATTATACATGCATGACATTCCAACACCATAGATAACAAGCTTACCTTATCATCATATGCAGATGATATCACTCTAACATCCACCCCACAACAACATCGACACCGCTACAAATAACCTACAAACATACATAAACAGTATACAAGACTGGCTCACACACAATAGACTCAAAGTAGCGCCCACAAAATCAACCATCACCTTGCTTACAAGCAACACAAAAGAACACCAGGTAATTCCACAGCTTACACTAAACAACATCAACATTCCACACACTCACAGAACCAAAATACTTGGTGTCACATACAACACATCATTATCTTTTGCAAACCACATTCAGGACATTAAAACCAAATGTACGTCAAGACTTAACACGCTTAGGGTACTAACAGGCACAAACTTTGGACACCAGCAGGAAACAACATCACTCATATACAAACAATATATTCGCTCAGTTATGGACTATGCTAGCCCATGCTGGGCACCCATTATCTCAAACACACACATAAACACCTTACAAACAATACAAAACAACGCACTTCGTATCATTACAGGATGCACTCAAACAACACCAATAGAACACCTGCACACAGAAACAAAAATACTAAAAGTTAGGGAACATTTAGACATGAGGGGAACACAATTCATGGCAGCAGCGACAACTAACCCACAACACCCTTGCCACTACATGTACAATCATGCACCAACACCTCGCACCATTAAGGTAACACCAGAGAGATATTATAACGAAATACTCCATTCCATACCACGCCCCACAGACATCACACAGTACAGAAAACACATACACACACATCTAACCCACAAAGCACTGACACGACTCGGTCCGAATGCGGTCCTAGGTGCGAAGCCGCCACCCATTAACAGGTCAGAGATCAGCCTGAGCAGATCGGATCGAGTTAACTTAGCACGATTCCGATGTGGACATCACCCAAACTTACGGACATATAAACACAGACTAGACAACTCCATAGACGACACCTGCCACCTGTGCCAAGACACACCACAAACAATTGAACACATTATGACGGACTGTACCGCTCTAGCACAACAACGAACACAACACAACATCACTAGTGCGCTGAACCTCTGGTCCACTCCGGAGAGGGCGATCGGTTACCTGCGTGCCGCCGGCTTGCTCGATCAGGGTGGGCTGATCGGCTAAACAACAACAACAACAACAACTATTAATAATCGGAATAGTATATTACTAGCAAAAGATCGGCGCTACGCACCGATTTTGCTAGATCTGCGGTGCTTGGACCTTCGACCCAAACCGAATTGTGGGCCTACGGCGTATTTTATTTTGAACATCAATAGCCCTTCATCTGGATATCGTTCCCATTCCTCTCACCTTAGGCCTCAGTAATTGGGGTGCCTGTGGCCCTCCAATTACTGGCGAACCAAT
The DNA here is from genome assembly GCA_023014485.1 of Bathynomus jamesi. Classification (NCBI taxonomy): domain Eukaryota; kingdom Metazoa; phylum Arthropoda; class Malacostraca; order Isopoda; family Cirolanidae; genus Bathynomus; species Bathynomus jamesi. The sequence goes on along the minus strand of JAJOZX010000959.1, from coordinate 460,026 downwards.
TATTCGGTCAATAAAACTACAGAAAAGAGCGCAGCCATGAAAATCTAAAACTTCACAAATCTTGATACGATGAACTCGGATGTGAAGCTCAAGATTTTCATGACTGCGTTCTTTTCTATAGTTTTATTGACCAAATAATTGAACCGACAGTAATTGGAGGGTCGCAGGCCCCTAATTACTGGGGGTTCAATTATTTGGTCAATAAAACTATAGTCATGAAAATCTTAAGCTTCACAAATATTGACACAATGTGAAGCTCAAGATTTTCATTGCTGCGTTCTTTTCTATAGTTTTATCGCGGTGCTGGGGGCCCTCGGGCCCAGTAATTGGTGGTGGTGGTGGGGTGGGGGGGGGTCACATATATATTTTCGTTCATTACTCATCACCCCCATCCACCATACGAAGTTTGGTCGAAATCGGTTCAGAAACGTAAAAGTTTTTTCTGCGGACAGACAGGCAGACACATTTTTGCTAAATAATAATAGTAATGATGCCCGATTAGGTTAATTAAATGGCCGGTTAGGTCAACTGAATGCCCGATTAGATTAATTGAATGCCCGGGTACGTTAATTTAATGCCCGGTTAGGTTAATTGTACACCCTTGACGATTGGTTAGGGTAAGTCATGATATTTTCGTTAAAGCCAACGAAAATATCACGACTTAACCTAACCAATCGTCAAGGGCGTACAGATGACCTAACCTGACATTCAATGAACCTAACCGGGTATTCAATAATAGCGGAGTGACCCGGCGTTGCCGGGGTGGATGTTGAACGCTATATATATATATATATATGCCCGGTTAGGTAAACTGAATGCCCGGTTAGGTTAATTGAATGCCCAGTTAGGTCAACTGAATGCCCGATTAGGTTAATTAAATGGCCGGTTAGGTCAACTGAATGCCCGATTAGATTATTTGAATGCCCGGGTACGTTAATTGAATGCCCGGTTAGGTTAATTGTACACCCTTGACGATTGGTTAGGTTGTCATGATATTTTCGTTAAAGCCAACGAAAATATCACGACTTAACCTAACCAATCGCCAAGGGCGTACAGATGACCTAACCTGGCATTCAATGAACCTAACCGGGTATTCAATAATTTTACCATAGGTTTCGTAATGATCTTGATGACATCATTTAATGTTTTAAAATTAATTATTTAATTTATTAACACCCACGTGCACAACCTCGGGACCTAATCAATATGTGTGTGAAGTTTCATGTTTGTATCTGCTTCCATTTTGGAGTTATGGCTGATGGCTGGAACACACACACGTCTTTTTATTATTATTATTATGATTATAGATAAACAATAGACTGGTACAAATTTATAACCGAAAGACTTCCGAAAATCAACAATTTTTGATAAAGAAAAGGAGAAAATTGGTTTTGTAGGCCTAGGGGGTCCGAAATTTTCATAAAATGGAAAATAATTGCTATTTTCTTACTTACAGCGACAGGCATAATGATATTAGGATACCTAATAGAAATTTTGTAATATTTTAAAGCGGGGAAAATAAATAATTTTCTAAAAATGATCTTCAACTATAAAAGCGCATCTAATCAGATAACTTAATAAACATATTTCTATGACAACTAAAAAATAGAATGATAAATCAATATCCTATCAAATTGTTTGTGTATACATAAAATTATTTGTACAAAAGCCACAGTAATAAAACGCACAAAAGTCACGGTAAATAATTTCGAGTGTGGCTCGTTTAACTTTAAACTCGTGTTTATTTAAATTGCCCGTTTTAATTATGTAATTTTTTGTATTGAATCGATAAAGAAATCTTTTGTGAATCGAAAAATGTTAAAATTATAACAAATATCAAAAGATTTTGTATAAAAATCATTGAATTTTAAAAATGCATGTTTGTTTTTAGTTTTTTGCAAAAAGTTCTTTATGAATTTTAAAAATATATACTTTTTTTAAATTGAATCGATAAATAAATCTTTTGTGAATCGAATGATATTAAATGTTTAGTAAATATTGACTTATTTTGTGCCAAAATTATGATTAAAAATGAAAAATTAAAAAAATGCGTGTACAGGCATGGGAAGAACTGTACCCCTAAAAGGGGGGAAGGAATTATGTTAGGGAATTTTTTTTTAGCATGGGCACTGCACAATAAAAAGACGCATCGAATGGTGAAAACCGCATTGTTCTACACCAATTTAGCGACCTGTAGGTGTGCGCAAAAAAACTGTTACATATATATATATATATATATATATATATATATATATATAGGCTTCATTTCTGAAATAGTACATTAGATTTTGTCGGAGACTTTAACTGCCCTAATGTTAATTACGAGACTTTTACTGGTAATGAGGAGGGTTTGAGATTGGTTGAGTTCATGTAAGATAGTTTTTTACGACAGATGGTTACCGAACGAACGCGCGATGATAATATCTTAGACGTGGTGATGACGAACGACGATAATATAGTCGAAGGTTTAGAAGTAGGTGAGAGTTTGGGATGTAGCGATCATCAAATTATTAGGTTTAAGCTATTGATAGAAAACAGTAAGGATAGTAACGTAATAGAAGTCCCCGATTTTCGTAGGGCTAATTTTGATAGTTTTGCGGACAGGATGAGAGTAGTGGACTCGGATAGTTTATTTATGGGTAATGACGCAAATTTTCATTGGGAGGCGTTTAAAGAAAGTTTTATGAATACCGAAAGGGAGTTTATTCCTCGTAGGCCCAAGCGCGCCAGAAATCATGATAGGCCCAAGTGGTCGACTAGGGAAATAGGCGCATTCATAAACGAGCGTAACAGAGCGTATAGACTTAATAAGCGCAATGGCACGGCAACTAACTTTAATAGATATATCGAGCTTAGACGTTAGGTTAAAAGATCAGTTAGGAATGCTAAGCGTAATTTAGAGATACTTATAGCTGCGGATAGTAAACATAATCCAAAAACGTTTTTTGAATACGTCAATAATCGTAAGCCGATAAAAGATTTTCAATAACTTTGCGACAGTTTTTACCGTAGAAGACGTAAATAATGTCCCCGACGTGGACGATATCGTTCCATTTAGCAGCGAAACTATTTTGAATGAAATAACTGTTTCCGAGGGCGAGATTGCGCATTATGTCGATAAGCTAAAAGTGAGCAAGGCTCCAGGCCCTGACGCGCTTTATCCCAGATATTTGAAAGATTTGAAAGACGTTATCGTCGTCCCCTTACCGAAGATTTTTAATCAGTCACTGGAAGCGGGGATTATTCCTGAAGACTTCAAATTAGCTAACGTTACGCCCATTTTTAAAAAAGGCGACCGTACAGTAACTAGCAATTATAGGCCTATTAGCTTAACGTCAATTGTCGGTAAACTTTTGAAATCCGTAGTTAGGGATCGTATCATCGATCACTTTAAGTCGCGATTTGATTAATAGTAGTCAGCATGGGTTTCGACGCCATAGATCTTGTTTAACTAATTTGCTGGAATTTTATAACGAAATAGTGCGCGAATACGATAGGCATAGAGCGGCTGACGTTATTTATTTAGACTTTAAAAAAGCGTTCGATACATTTCCGCATAGAAGATTAATTGCGAAGGTTAAAGCGCACGGTATACGCAGTCAGGTAGCTAAGTGGTTAGAGAAATGGCTTCGTGCCAAGAAAAAGAGGGTCGTTGTTAATGGTAGTGAATCGGGGTGGTTGGATGTAGGTAGCGGTGTCCCTCAGGGTTCAGTGTTAGGCCCATTGCTATTCGTAATCTACATTAACGATATAGATGTCGGCTTGACTAGTAACGTGTCAAAATTTGCGGACGATACTAAAATAGGCGGTAAAGTTGTTAACGAGGACGATAGAAATAGGCTCCAAGACGATGTAAATAGGATTATGGAGTGGACGGATAAATGGCAGATGCAATTTAACGTAGACAAATGTAAAGTTTTGCATATAGGTTCTCGTAACAATAATTACAGGTACACGACGGATAATAGACAGTTAGCGAGCGTTGACGAGGAAGTAGATTTAGGCGTACGCGTATCTAAGGATTTAAAAGTTAGGAGTCTTGCGCAAAAGCTAACAGGATGTTAGGCTTCATAGCGCGTAATTTCGAATTTAAATCGAAGAACATTATATTGCCCCTTTACAAGTCCCTAGTCAGGCCTCATTTAGAATATGCCGTTCAGTTTTGGTGCCCGTATTTGCGTGAGGATATTGATAGGTTGGAAAGGGTTCAGCGTCGCGCCACGAAACTAATTCCGTCATTGCGCAACAAGTCTTACGAAGATAGGATTAAAGAGTTAGACTTGCATTCACTCGAAACTAGGAGATTAAGGGGGAGCTTATTGAAGTTTTCAAAATCGTTAATAAAATCGACAACGTAAATTTTGACAAACTGTTCACTTTTGATAATAGCAATACTCGTAATAACGAATTTAAGTTGCGTGGCAGACGTTTCATTACTAATATTGCTAAAAACGTTTTTACGTTTAAAGTAATTGAAAAATGGAATAATCTTCCCGCGTCCGTCGTGAACTCTACCAGCGTTAATATGTTTAAGAACCGTTTAGATAGGCATTTTAAAAATATTAACGTTGTTTAAAATAAAAAACAATTAGCAACAGTAGCTCTTGGGGCGGTGGTCGAGGATGAGTCTGATGATTAATGCCAGCTTGTGACATGCCGGCGTGTGATGCCAGCAATAAAATTATTATTAAAAAAAAAAAGACTAACACGAACGTAGATATAGCTCCTCGTAGCGTAAACTAACCCACTTTTTGTTATACTTTACCTACTTTTTTTTTTCTTATCCTCTCTTTACTTGCATCTCTGTAGTTTGGATAGTATAATAGTGTTTGAGTTAAGACTGTGTTTGCATGGTTTATAAGTGTTCTTATTTGACTTCTTTTCATTTTTCACCCCTTTCCTATTCTCTCCGACTATTTTTCTGACTTGTCGGCAGTGGCCGGCGGATGATGATGGTGAGTCTTTCTCTTTTTCTGAATGAATGTTAACCCACGAATGATAGGTTTTGCTACTTAACCCCTTATTCTCCTCTTTTAACTCCGTACTCTTTCATTTCTCTCGGGCTAACCTTAGAGTGGATCTTTGGGTCTTTGTTAGCCTTAGCTTCTGTAGATGCTGTAGATGAAGTTGATCATCTCTGTTGAGGCCTACTACTATTTCGTCCCCAGGAAGCAACCTCACTTCTGCAAGATTCAATCGCCGTCATTCATCCGGCCTTTTGCCACACTCAACACTCATCCTTTTCGACCTACGATTCTTTATTTCCTTTCAACAAGTTTTTCATCACCCAAACCGGCGTAGACCCTTCTGTCTTCAGAGTTACCCTCATCAAAACCCAGATCTGTAAATTCATCTAGGCCACAAGCTCACTGGGCCTACTGAGCTCTTCTTTCATCGTGCCAAACGGTTTTGCGTAGCCGACAGACTCATATACTCTCAGCCTGACCGAATAGGCTCTTCAAAAGTGTTTTCAATATTCAATATTACACGAATTCCGTGTAAATAATTGTTAATCACTGTGAACAAATAATTTATTTATTTTTCTAATTAAACGAAAACTACAGTCATTTCTATCTCCTTTATCAAATATTATTTATTTGATCTGAAAAGATCTGGTGGCCCAATAACATTTCATTCCATTTCCCCCCCCCCCGCATATTATAGTGGGCCTACATCACATAGTCTCATATATATATATATATATATATAAGGTCATCCCATAAGTAATGTCGTTTTTTTACCTTTATTTGCAAATGAGAATAAAACTACATCAAAATAAATTTTAATAAATTATATATTTTCCTTCACTTTCTATATATGACTGCCACCTCTCCACCTCTCCATGTTGATAAAACTCTTTGGTTTAGAAGCAAAAGACTCGGAGAGGGCAATATTGATAGCCTTGAAACTATGAAGTTCTTTCCCGTCAAGATAGTTTTGAAGACTTCTGAATAAGTGGTAATCTGATGGTGCAAGATCTGGTGAATACGGAGGATGTGGAATTTTTTCCCAACCAAGCTGTTCAATTTTGGTAGTGGTGATTCGAGCAGTATGAGGACGCGCGTTTCCTATTGAAACAACACCCTTGCGATTGGCCAAAGAAGGACGTTTTGTTTGGAATGCAGCGCTCAATCTTTGAAGTTGGTGACAGTAGACTTCAGCTGTAATGGTTTGATTGGGCTGCAACAGTTCAAAATAAACCACTCCTTGAATATCCCACCAAACGCACAGCAAAACCTTCCTGGGGTGCAGATGTCCTCTTGGCTGTGATGTAGCAGATTCTCCAGCACTAACACACTGCCGATGACGCTTAACATTGTGATAAAGCACCCATTTTTCATCCCCAGTAATGAATCGATTGAGAAACGGTGCTTCAAGTTGCCGAGAATGCAATGAAGAGCAAATGTTCACACGATCTCTACAGTTGTCGGGTGACAACGTATGGGGAACCCACTTCCCAAATTTCGATATTTTTCCCAGTCGTTGCGGGTGACGATGATCTGTGGAACCGGTTGAATTTAGTTACTTACAGCAGGATTTTCTTCAAGTGTAGCTATCAGAAGGTCATCATTGAACTCAACAGGGCGGCCCGAGCGCGCTTCATCAGTTAAGCTATAGTCACCAGACCTAAACTTCTGGAACCATCGTTGACATTTCCTTACATTTAAAGCTTCCTCCCCATAAATATCCTGAATATTTCTTACGGCTGCAGTCACGTTATTTCCTTTTTTAAACTCATAAAGCATTATATGCCTAATGTGCTCCTCTGACACCGCCATCTTATTCGTAAGGGTGAAATAACGAAGATTGTTAACGCAATGAAACTTCATTTAGACTGAGAAGTAACATGTGTAAATACATAAAAATTTGAGTTTTCCACAAAATATACACAGAAACATGTGCAAACACGACGCGAGTTTAGCAATGCAAAAAAAAAAATGACATTACTTATGGGATGACCTGATATATATACGTATATCTACAGAAGCTAAGGCTAACAAAGACCCTAAGATCCACTCTAAGGCTAGCCCGAGAAAAAGGAAAGAGTAGGGGTTAGTCTAATTTTTTTTTTTATTATTTTTTATTTTTTTATTTTTATTTTTTAATAATTTTATTGCTGGCATCACACGCTGGCATGTCACAAGCTGGCATTCATCGTCAACAGACTCATCCTCGAGCACCACCACCAGAGCTCCTGTTGTTAACTTTCTTTTTTAATTTTAAACAACGTTAATATTTTTAAAATTTCTGTCAAGACGGTTCTTAAACATATTAACGCTGGTAGAATGAACGACTGACGCGGGAAGATTATTCCATTTATCAATTACTTTAAACGTAACGAAGTTTTTAGCGATATTAGTAATAAAACGTCTGCCACGCAACTTAAATCCGTTATTGCGAGTATTACTATTATCGAAAGTGAACAATTTGTCAAAGTTTACGTTATCGATGTTATTAACGATTTTGAAAACTTCAATAAGCTCCCCCCTTAATCTTCTAGTTTCGAGTGAATACAGGTCTAACTCTTTAATCCTATTTTCATAACGCTTATTGCGCAATGACGGAATAAGTTTCGTGGCACGACGCTGAACCCTTTCTAACCTATCAATATCCTCACGCAAGTACGGGCACCAAAACTGAACGGCATATTCTAAATGAGGCCTGACTAGGGACTTGTAAAGGGGCAATATAATATCCTTCGATTTAAATTCGAAATTACGCGCTATGAAGCCTAACATCCTATTAGCTTTTGCGCAAGACTCCAGGCACTGGTTCCTAACCTTTAAATCCTTAGATACGCGTACGCCTAAATCTACTTCCTCGTCAACGCTCGCTAACTCCCTATCATCCATCGTGTACGCGTAATTATTGTTGCGAGAACCTATATGCAAAACTTTACATTTGTCTACGTTAAATTGCATCTGCCACTTATCTGTCCACTCCATAATCCTATTTACATCGTCTTGAATCCTATTTCTATCGTCCTCGTTAACAACCTTACCGCCTATTTTAGTATCGTCCGCGAATTTTGAAACGTTACTAGTCAATCCTACATCTATGTCGTTAATGTAAATTACGAATAGCAATGGGCCTAACACTGAACACTGTGGGACACCGCTACCTACATCTAACCACCCCGATTCACTACCATTAACTACGACCCTCTGTCTCCTAGCACGAAGCCATTCTTCTAACCAGTTAGCTACCTGACCGCGTATACCGTGCGCTTTAACCTTCGCAATTAGTCTCCTATGTGGAACTGTATCGAACGCCTTTTTAAAATCTAAATAAATAACGTCAGCTGCTCTATGCCTATCGTATTCGCGCACTATTTCGTTATAAAATTCTAACAAATTAGTTAAACAAGACCTATGGCGTCGAAACCCATGCTGACTACTATTAATCAAATCTCTACTTTCTAAGTGATCGATGATACGATCCCTAACTACGGATTCCAAAAGTTTACCGACAATTGACGTTAAGCTAATGGGCCTATAATTGCTAGCTACTGCGCGGTCGCCTTTTTTAAAAATAGGCGTGACGTTAGCTAATTTGAAGTCTTCAGGAATAACCGCCGTTTCCAGTGACTGATTAAAAATCTTCGTTAAGGGGCCTACGATAACGTCTTTCAAATGTCTGGGATAAAAAGCGTCAGGGCCTGGATCCTTGCTAACTTTTAGCCTATCGATATAATGCGCAATCTCAGCCTCGTAAACAGTTATTTCATCTAAAATAGTCTCGCTACTAAATGGAACGATATCGTCAACGTCGGGGACATTATTTACGTCTTCTACGGTAAAAACTGTCGCAAAAAAGTTATCGAAAATACCCGCCATCGCCTGAGGGTCAGAAGCCAAAGCGCCATTAACATCCACTAGAGGGCCTATGTTATCTTTTACCGGCTTACGATTATTTACGTATTCAAAAAACTTTTTTGGATTATGTTTACTATCCGCAGCTATAACTATCTCTAAATTACGCTTAGCATTCCTAACTGATCTTTTAACCTGACGCCTAAGCTCGATATATCTATTAAAGTTAGCTGCCGTGCCATTACGCTTATTAAGTTTATACGCTCTATTGCGCTCTATTATAAACTCTCCTATTTCCCTACTCCACCATTTCGGCCTACCACGATTTCTAACGCGCTTGGGCCTACGAGGAATAAACTCCCTTTCAATATTCCTAAAACTTTCTTTAAACACCACCCAACGCAAATTTGTGTCATTACCCATAAATAAGTTATCCCAGTCCACTACTCTCATCCTATCCGCAACACTATCAAAATTAGCCCTACGAAAATCAGGGACTTCTATTACGTTACTATCCTGTGTGTTTTCTATCAATAACTTAAACCTAAGAATTTGATGATCGCTACATCCTAAACTCTCGCCTACTTCTAAACCTTCGACAATATTCTCGCCGTTCGTCATCACCAAATCTAAGATATTATCACCGCGCGTTGGTTCAGTAACTATCTGTCGTAAAAAGTTGTCGTCCATAAACTAGGGGTTAAAACCGGTATTGAAATACCGGTATTAATACCGGTATTGAAGAAGTACAAATAATACCGATACCGATATTATAGGTTTTCGGTATTGACAAAAATTGCTATTGTAAAATTTAGGCAATTTAGTCCTCCGATGGGCAAATAAACTGTTTTTGGAGGATTCGGAGAAAAAAAAAGTTTCGGGGTATTTTGCAGTTAACCTCTTTTTTCGTTTTCTATTCCTTTCTATCAAAGAAAACTATTTATTGCACTAGCTTTAAGAGTGATTCATTCAACTGTAGCCATTTCTTCAACAGAGTGGGAAATTATTGAAAACCTTTATGACACCTTACGTCCTGTTGAAATAATTCTTAAAGGGTTATGCTCGAAAGATGCATCACTCCTGACAGCTGAATCATCAATGAAATTTATTTCAAAGAAACTAGGAGAGAAAAATAATCCAATAGCAAAAGAGTTAAAAGATTGTCTTAGAAATCGTTACATTTCAAGAAGACAGCAAGACATTGTAGGTTTAATCAAATATCTTCATAATCCCGAAGTTTTAAAAGTTCAAGAAGAGGAAAGTTTTTCTGTTCCATCAAAATTAGTTCTCAAAAGAACTGCAGAAAGGCTCCATAAAAGACTTTTCCCTAAGAATGTGGTTGATTTGGAGATAGAAATGGAAGAACAGGAATTTCCATGTAACCCTGAAAATGTAGCTGCAAATAAGACTGAAGTGGAAGCAGATTCATTACTGAGTGAATACATGCAAGAAATGGACAAACTAGGAAAAGTGCCATCTAAAAAAAATTCCATTGATTTTGATGTTACTAATGAATTTAAAAGCTTGGAAGTTACTTTACAGAGAAGTGAGAATTTAGAGAAGCTGTACAAGGCACTGCTTTCAATTAAACCTACAAGTGCAGAATCAGAAAGAGCCTTTTCTGCTGCAGGCCTATTTCTGACGAAACTGAGATCAAGTCTATCTGAACAATCCCTAGATGCTCTTTGTTTCCTCAAAGCATACTTTCAAAATCAAACTAAGAAATAAATATTTAGATACTAATAATTTCTATCTACCCCAGTAGTTGTATAATAATATGCTAAAAAAAAATTCAAATAATATTTTTTATTACAATTTAGTAATTTACTGTATAAACTTTTTCGAATAGAATGCCATCTATTTGGAGTTGGGTCATTAATTTATAGTAAATATGGTGAGTACTGCAAGTCCCTCAGACTTGTGGGAGGGTTGGTAGGGTGGCACCATAATAAATCAAAATAAATTATTTTTTTCATAATACCGGTATCAATACCGGGATTAGCATAATTGCCTCCAAATACCGGTATTGAAAATTTTCGGTATTATGCAAGCACTACCATAAACTCAACCAATCTCAAACCCTCATCATTACCAGTAAAATTCTCGTAATTAACATTAGGGCAGTTAAAGTCTCCGACAATTATACTATTCCGATTGTCAATAAAATTACCAAGAAGTGAGTAAAATCTAGTAGCTGTATCGAGGGGTTGAACGGGAGGTCTATAAACAACAACAAAATTGAAACTAATACTACGCGCCCTAACTTCAACACATATCGCATTAATTGCTGCCGGAAAATCTAACTTAACCTCGATAGCCCTAAGGGAATTACGAATGTACAGCAAAACGCCTCCGCCAAACCTATGTAACCTATCATTAGTAAAGAGTTTAAAACCCGGTATATCAAGTTCCCCCAACAAGTCCCGAGTCACGGTATTCAACCAAGTTTCAGTGATAGCAACTATATCATAGTTGCCGGAATAAATTACCGCCTTAAATTCATTTAATTTATTTCTAATACTACGCGCGTTGCAATAAAAGACGTTTAAGTTATTTTTTACCACGGGCCCGCGTTTTAAACTATTTATCACGTCGGGCCCGCGTTTCCCGGACCCACAACGTTTAAAGAAGGCTTCGACCTATACAGCTTTCGCACGTTTTCGTCTATTAACCTACCAAGCCTAGCATTACCTATTTCATTAAAATGAACCCCATCTTTTATAAAAAGGCTAGGATCACTGAATTCTGACCACAGCTTTACGAAGGGTACATTTTCCTCAGCACAAATCTCTTCTAATTTGTTATTCAAAAATATTGTTTTTGACGTAATTCTAAGACCCAACCCGTGCCTAGGGGTAATACCTAGAACTAAAGACCTATCTGACCTCGCCTTCAGGGACCTAATTAACCCCCTATATCTCTCCAAAAGGTCAGGCACTCTCGTATTGGGCCTATACGAGTCGTTGCCTCCTACCATCGTCACCAACATTGAGTGACGGGAAGCAACGTCGACCCTATCCACTTCGTCTCTAACTCTGTCAACCCTGGCCCCTGGGAGACAGACCCTCCTCCTCTTGGTTGGATTCCGTTTAACGAACTCTTTGTCCATGTGGCGCACTAAAGAGTCCCCAATTAAAATAGTTTCCCCCTCATTCACGTCCCTTTCCAAATGGGCGAAAGGGTTCGAAACCTCGATAGGGGGGGGATTCCTATCACCTAACGTACGCGGCCTAGTTCCACCCTTAACCTCTCTAAATCCCTCGCTATCTACTACTCTCGGACTAACCTTAACCCCTTCCTCAACTCTATCTAATCTTCCCGACAAGCTACCTAAACTAGAAACTAAGTTACGCACCTCACCCTGCAAATTACTAACGTCTTCAACGTTAGTATTGGTTCGGCCTACGTCAACCGTAGCCCTAACCCTGCCCTCATCAGGCGTCGCAAGTCTATCCGCTACCTCACGTACACTGCGTTTTATACCAACTAATTCCTCCATGAACTCACAAAAGAAACAAACTGATCTATCGGTAATCGCCATTGGACCGCCGTTATAATCCTTAAATTCCGAATACCACCGGTTAACCCTACACCTAACACACGACGCTTTCTGCGACGGCATCGCGCAGTTAAAAATTAGTTTAAACCGTCACAGGTATAAATTAAATTAATCCGGCACGCTATGAAAACTTCTAAATCGCTAAAAACCACTAATATTCAATTACTTAACTATAACAACGTAAATTTAAAAGCAAGTATATAAAATTCAAAACTATCCAAAAACAAAATTCTCAGCAATATGTAAAAGTTGATGCAAAATCAGAGAGCTCAGGAAATGCGTCCGTTCAGTACAGAGTGGTCCCCTGAGGTCTTTTACGATACACACAGACCGTGCATGGAACAAAGAACTCTTCTGGGAAAATTAAATCCACTATAGTTCGAATAAGTAATGGTAAATGACAAACACTATAGTTTTTTCTTTTTCATGATGTTAGCCCGACGTGGACAACGGGTCACTCGCAGAGGCCCCAAAATATAGCTTTCCTCACCAGCTATCTACAAAGCAGATAGGATCCAGCTTTGGGACAGGATCTAGAATTTAAAGCAGCCTTGCCCCACTATATTTAGAACCTCAATAAAGCAAAAAACGCGTTGCATTCACGTCGGATTGAATACATCATAGAAAAAGGGGGTAATTATTGTAAAGGGGAGTAACTATTTTCCCAGAAGAGTTCCTTGTTCCATGCACCATCTGTGTGCATCATAAAAGATCTCAGGGGACCATTTTGAGTTCTGTCCCATCATGAAACGGACATGTTAAGTGCTTTCAAAACTGGACGCTCAATTTTGCCAGTTGAGGTTTAAGTTTTGATTTAATACAATAGTTACCCCCCCTTTTTCTTTGATGTTTTCTTGGCTACCTTGGAGCATTTTTGATACTGCGTCAACGGGTTCAAGAGCTTTACTTTGTAGTACGATTAAAACGACCGGAGGGAACTCTCCAAAGTAATTCATTAGAGCCGCCGGTTGATGTTGTTCTTCATAGTTTTTACCGTTAAGCGATGAATACTATACACCTAGTTCACATTCACTTACAACAGCGCCCATTCGGGGCTTGCGCCTGGAGCAAACTGCTCCACTCGCTCCTCGTAGCTACGCCACTGATATATATATATATATATTTTTTTTTTTAATTGGGGTTGTTTAACCTCCTTCGCAACATCTAAGGTCATATGACGGAGGGGACCTACAGCTTTACGTGGGATCCGAACCACGGGTCGCTACATAATCTGGGCGCAGAGGACGGTCTCCCATCCAACTACTACCCAGACCCAATGTCGCTTAACTTCGCTGATCTCCGAGAAGCGGTGTTACGACATCGGCCACTACGTAGCCCCTGATATATATATGTATATATATATATATATGGGCGCGCGCGCGTGTACAGAGAGCGTATATAACGAGAGATATACAAAATAAATATTGGAACTATATAGAAGTATAAACATAACAATAAACTGATATTTTACGACAATACAAACATTTCGAATATAGAAGTCCTTAGTCGGTATACTATAAAAGAAAATAATTTCAGACATTAAACATAATTAAGGAATACGAAATCAGGGGGCAATTAAAAATAGACAGGCGAACAATGGCATGAGACTACATAATCTGCGTGTTAGAATTAAAAAGCGCCAAGAATTGGAGCTTTTTTATGCAGTAAAAGAAATGGAGCCTTTTCATTTTTATCACCGAAACAAACTAGATTTTCACCGTTAATACTTTTTTGTACCGAGAATAACATCCTTCCTGTCAGCGCCAATTCAAAGACCGACCTCTCGGAAGCTGCGGGAGGGCCTCCTGATACGTTTTGGCGCGAATTTTATTTTTTGAAAAAATGATATCTTGGCGCTTTTTAACTCTGACACGCAAATATATAAAATACAGTTCCGGGCGCATTAAACGGTTATATAATGAGATACGGAAGTGCGGAGCGTGAAGGGAAATACGAGCGTGAAAAATTACGGAGTATAGTTGGTGGACAGATAATAATAGGACGATAAAGTTTCGGAAATAGACAATAGACAAAATTAAAACAGTCAAAAGAAAGTAAAAATCAAACAGCTGAAAGCGAACTTGAATGAGAACAACAAGGGTATTCTGTCTAGAATTAATAATAAAACGAATAGTAAATATTATTATTATTATTATTAATAATGATAATAATGGTGTTAATTACAGTAAGGATAATAATAATGTTTATGATAGTAACGTTAATAACAAGAATAGTAGTGGAAAAAACTCAATGATACTTCCAGGAATAAGGACGGAAAGACTAAACTAGATTATAAAGAAGTATACTGGAGAAATAATGAAATCGTAACTAAATCCTTTAACAAGGAAAGGTAAGGTATTAAAAAATTTTCCGAATTTTATTCTGGATTTGATTTTATGGAGGTTATTTTACCTACGACGTAGTCTTCTTTAAATTATATTCAGTGTGCGTTTACAAATACTCTTTTTCCATGTTGAGTCTACAGATATACTGTATATGAAAAATTATTAGTCTAAACAAAATACAGGCCTGTATACGGACGGTTTACGATTAGAGATACTTGTGGTTTTTGGTCCAGTTTGTGTAGAGCAAGCCTAAGGTAGTACGAGTGTGACTGTGATTGATACAGGTAAATTTGTGCTGCCTTGGGGAGGAAACACAAACTTGTGGTGTATCTTGCTCCTGAAGAATCATACACCACGACTGATAATAACTGGGGATATCTGCAAAACAAACTAACAAAATTTGCAGTCAATTGAATATGGATATGGATGTTCTTTGAACTAGACTAACACAGAACACTGTTGCTTTCAGTAGTGATGAACCACCTACGTACTGAAAGTTTCGTTAGTACTTTGAACCCCTATTTGCTTGGCAATGCTACTGCGAGCTGCTCGTGCCCTGAAGTGGGCGTATGGGCGGAATGGTGCTCTATGTAAAAAGATGTTTAACTCTTTATACTTCCACTTAACCTATGAATGCACTGATGATTTTATATATATATACACACACACATCCTATCTGCTCCAAATTTAGTATACACATTAAGGGAGAATCAGGGAAGGTCTTAGTAACACAAACGCCCCTTCCAGTCTTCCCCTAAGTTGTGTTTCGGGGTTTTGTTGGGGCGCAGGGCGCAACAGGCATTCTAGTGTGTGTATATATATATATATATATATATATATATATATATATATATATATATATATACTAACCCCTTCGTCTATGGCCTGGGTTGGTTCGGAGTCGACGGGGGTTCTGGTTAGGAGGCAGCAACGGATATTTCTCGCGATAGTTTTCTTCTATAACATTCTAATTTTTTCTCTCGCTATAGGGTCAACAGACTGTTAACCCCCTTTCTATAATACTCTGATACTTTCTCTGAAGGTTCGCCGATTTTCTTTTTATAACTTATCGGGAACTATTTTCCCTACTTTATTTACTGAGTTCTCGGACGAGAGCACGGCTCGAAAGAAAAGATAAAAAACTTTCTTTTACTGTAATTTACATCTAAAAATGTACAGGTAGTGCTCTGAATTTACATGGGTAGAGGTTCGACCTCTTTCGACCATGGCTCAGGCCGGAATCTAAAAAACTTAAGGAGGCAAGGGGCCTCTGCCCCCTCCTCTGGGAGTGAAGTCTAAGAAGAAGAAGAAGAAGAAGAAGTCGTAATCGAAGTAATCGAAGTAATCATTATTTTACAATTACATATGCTTTATATATAATCTAAATTTTTGGGGAGTGCAGTTTGAAGGTTAAGTTTCCCCCTTTAAACAAATGATCAAAATTTTGAAAGCTTCCAAATAAAAATTAAAAAAATAATAATAAAAAAGAATCGTATTTTCGCCGAGTATACATTTCTGAAGGGCGACATAATTTCGTAGTACATTGAGTCAATCTAAGTACATCACTGAGTACACTGTAATTTTGGTCTACAACAACTATGATTACAATTATAGATTAATTTACATTCACTTATTATCGTCAATTATAGTTTTATTAAAGTACATTAATTACATTATATTAAATTATTATCGTTAATTAAAGTACACTAATTACATTATAAATTATTATCATTAATTACAGTTTCATTAAAGTACATTAATTACATTATATTAAAGTATTAGTTAATTATAATTAAACAGTTAACTATAGCTTTGTTTTGTTTTTACAGTGTTTCATATTTATAGACAATTAAGATGTTAGGAATATAACACAAAGTACATGGGCACATACAGTATATATATATATATATAACATAACACACAATTCGAGGCAAGCGAGAGGAGATTTTACGTTTTCAGATGTCAATTTATGCTGTGATCATCGAATTGCGTACACTTGCATAAGCATTTTCGAGTTTATTGCGAGAGGCGAAATAATTAAAATAAAAAAAATAAAAAATATAATACATGCGAACGTATTTGCACGACTTTCAACGAACAGGTACGGATGCATAAAGTTTTGTACACATTTCATAGACTGATACGAGTAAAAATGAATATTTAATAAAATTGATATAGGATAATGGTCAAGTAAGATATGGATGAATATGGTCGAATAATAGTTATATTGCATCATACCAGATAGGCCATAACATATAAATAACGAGATATAAAGTGTAACGTTTTCATACGTCAATTCATAATCAATATGCCACGGCTATTCAATTCGTACATACAGTACAAGTCATTATTGGGAGGATTTAAAAGAAACGAATTAGAGACAGAGAGTGGGTATTAAGGACTAAGAAGTACAACTACGAGTTCCAATCCTGTTATATGCAATGTGTATGTATAATCTAATAAAATTTCGGGACGAGGGATAGATGCAAGACAACCATAATAGAATAGCACAATAGAAAGCACAAATCGAAATTCTATCCAAACTCGCTCAGGCGATTTTGGTTTCTCATGTAAAAATGAACATTCAAACATAAAAACCATACAACATAAGTACTGCACGAAGACAATGAATATAAGGATCCATAGAATGATTATATAGGAATTATTCATTGTTCATTTTTACACACACCACACACACACACACACACACACATATATATATATATATATATATATATATATATATATATATATATATATATATATATATATATATTACAGGTGCATGGAACAAGGAACTCTTCTGGGAAAATTAAATCCATTATTGTTTGAATAAGTAATGGTAAATAACAAACACTATCGTGTTTTCTTTGTAATTTACCAATCAGGGGACCATTCTGAGTTGTATCATATGTATACACACACACAGTATATATATATATACACACCGGGTGCGGCATAAGTCTGTTTATCGAGAATAATGGCATCACCTTGTGAAGAATAATATTTATTACAGAAATTGTTCAAAGTGTCCTCCATCATGTTCAATACACACGTTGCATCTGTGAACCACTGAACAACAAATAGGGCAGCACAGTTCTTTGTTATTATTCAACGTCTCGAACGCTTGGCGTATCAAAGTCATCGTGTGATCGAAGTCCCGAGGTTTCTGGCCGTTGACTCTATCTTTGATTATACCCCACACTGAATAATCACTGTGATGTGATTATTCAATGTGGGGTATAATCAAAGATAGTCTAAGACCAGAAACCTCGGGACTTCGATCACACGAAGACTTTGATACGCCAAGAGTTCGAGACATTGAATAATAACAAAGAACTGTGTTGCCCTATTAGTTGTTCAGTGGTTCAGAGCTGCAACGTATGTATTGAACATGATGGAGGACACTTTGAATAATTTCTGTAGTAAATGATAAATATTATTCTTCACAAGGTGATTCCATTATTCTCGGTAAACCGACTTATGCTGCACCCTATATATATATATATATATATATATATATATATATATATATATATTATATATTATCATGCTGTAAATTATTAATAATGGTTTTTACTGTCGTTATTAAGGATTTTATATTGAAATTACGCTGCGTAGCAATCCTTTATGACGAAAAAAGAAAAAGAAAAATTGGATATTTCTTGACTGATTGCCTATATAGATTTCTTTTATAGATTTCGCTCTATTTTACTCTCATACTTTACTTTCTAATTAATTAACATATTCTGATACCTTCATATTTATATATATATATATATATATATATATATATATATGAGAGAGAGAGAGAGAGAGAGAGGTAATGTGGCCATAATATTGTACATGTTTTAAGGACACCCTGTCTCCTTCGATGGACATCCAACCAGCTTTACAAAGGGCGAGGTCCTGGGGCGCCGCTCCCCCTTACGGATTAGTGACGAAAAAGCAATTTCGAAGGTGCTCCTTGATAGAAGTCGGAGAAATGGCTTACCCGCGTTCCCCGATCAAGTTCGAACGAAACTATTTCTCGAGCCAAGAATCCCAAGAGGAGTGCATGTCGAAGAAAAACAAGCATAGACTGCTCCAGAAAGAACTCGCTAAGTATCTTGATAAGGTACAGTTTCGGAAAAAAGTTCGCCTAAAAACTTTCTAAAAAAGCACAAAAAATTACTAATTGGTAACAGTTTTTCTTTGGACATTTTCTTACGTTTTGGTGACAGTAATAAAATTTAAAAAACGAAACCAAGTCATTAAATATTACTAATTTTTATGTTTTCAAGAAATGTTTACATTTCTAGGCGATCTTTTTTCCTAATATTGAACATGAGAGTCTTCATCGCTCACGTTAGCATGCTAATATTTTCTTTATACCTATTTTTCTGGCATGTCTACTCACATTCTTCCATAGTTATAAGTGTTTTTAGTGTAATATTTTAAACGGTACATAATTTTCTAAAATTATCTTGGGAAAACTTTCTTTCTGCATGGAAAAAAAATCGCTGTCATGCAACGACCGCCTCCCATCCCACAACCGAAAGTAAAAAGCAATTTTGAATATAGAACGACGGTTAGATTCCTTCATAAATGTGTCATTATTACTTCATAACAGGATTTCTTCCGAAGAAAGACGTTGAGGGATCTAACTGAGCTTTTCTGCGAGGCAACCACCATTCATGGACCAGGACACGTTTGGCACAACAGAAGAAATCTAATGGGTCCGATTTGGTTTATGGTCACGTGTACATTCAGCGTGGCTCTTCTGGTCGTTGCTGTTCAGTTTATTGCAAGTTTTGCAAAGAGGGAACTGCAGTCCCAGGTGTGTATATACAGATTTACTAAGTTAATTTACTAATTTTTAAGTTAGTGTTTGTTCTTTTTAGAGGGCATAACAGGCCCACTAAGCCATCGATGAATCTGTTCTTTGCTCAAGAAACGTCAATCTTGCCTCGAAACTGACAGACTTAGATTAGAACTACACTCATTTTTGTCGTGTATAGAGAGAAACCAATTAAGATGTTATGGGTATAATAATAATCAGTCAGGAGGACCAGAAACTGGCACAGCGCTCAGGCCAACTAATGTGGCCGATTGAACTAACTCCCTGATTACACTGGTCAACAACAATTTTGTCACAAAGGTTTTGATGGGTGTTCTAAGTGTACTTTTTCATGCTGAATCTAAATATGAAATCAGATTTTTTCTATCAGGCTTAGTTTACTTGTGACGCTATGTTCATTTTTTCCTCATTTAGCATGATCACCGGATAAAAAAATAATAACATATTATATATAATTAAGTATATAACAATATTATAATATAAAACATTATAAAAATAATAAATATAATAATATATTATATTAATTAATATAACTATAATAAAATATATTAATATTAATATATGTTGTATTAATTTTTCTGTAAAATTAGTACAATTTATTCCTTTGGGGAGAAAGTTCTGATAATGCTGGCAGGATAAATTTGGTCGGAGCAGCAGACTGTGCAGGTTGAAACATGTTTGTACCTGTTCAGACATGAGCCTAGTTTCTGTGTGTAGAGCAGCTCCAAGTCAGTCTGCTTGTAAATGTCACAGTGTTAACAGCTAGTGTCTGTTGCTTCTTGTTAATTTTACACCAGTGTTGTATTCATATAGATGTTTTGTAATGCCGCGGAACTGTCTGAATCATCCTAATTCCTTTTGTTATGTATGTGGTGATCTAACTTTAAAATCCCAGAAACGTAACTTTACACCATTAGTAAAAAAATGCTATGAACTTTATTTCGGATGTAAAGTAGGCGATCAGGACAAGAGTTGGGCCCCTCATATTTGTTGTGTGACATGTGTAAGACTACTTACAGGATGGCTAAACGGTTCACGTCACATGCCATTTGCTATTCCAATGATTTGGAGGGAACCCAAAGATCACACAACAGACTGCTATTTCTGCCTGGTAAATACAAAGGGGATCACTTCAAAACAAAGAGCCTTATGAAATACCCTAATCTACCGTCTGCAATGAGACCAGTTCCCCACAGTGCTCAACTTCCAGTACCAAATCCTCCTGAACATGTAAGTTTAAGTGATGAGGAATCAAACGTAGCTGTAGCATATCACGAGGAAAAAGATGAAGACATTTCTGATCCAACATTCCAGGCTACCTGTTCCTCCAATGAACCACATTTACTGTCACAAGGAGATCTAAATGACCTAGTTCGTGATTTGAAATTATCTAAGAAGCAGGCTGAACTTTTAGGTTCAAGATTAAAGGGTTGGAATCTACTGCAACGTGACACTAAAGTTTGTTTTTTCCGCAGCCGCCATGATGAATTCAAAGAATGGTTCTCCCATGAAGATGGACTTGTGTTTTGTAAAGATGTTAATTCAGTCATGGGGGCTTTCGGTCATGAACATAACGTGGATGAGTGGCGATTGTTCATTGACTCCTCAAAAGTCAGCTTGAAAGCAGTCCTTCTTCACAACGGAAATAAATTTCCTTCTGTACCTATTGCACATGCTGCAAACATGAAAGAGTCATACGACAACATGAAGTTGCTTTTAGAAAAGTTTCAGTATCAGAAATATAAGTGGAATATCTGTGGAGATCTGAAGGTCATTGCACTTTTGCTAGGGTTGCAGCTAGGTTACACCAAGTACTGTTGTTTTTTATGTGAGTGGGACAGTAGGGACAAGCAAAACCACTACGTTAAGAAGGATTGGCCAAAACGCACCTCACTTGTTCCAGGCAAGAAAAATGTTGTGAATAGTTCACTTGTTGACCCTGAGAAAGTGTACCTTCCTCCTTTGCATATCAAGCTTGGACTTATGAAAAACTTTGTTAAAGCGATGGATAAAGCGCAAACAGGATTCACATACTTGAGAAATAAGTTTCCCCGGATCAGTGATGCCAAGATTAAAGAAGGCAATTTTGTAGGCCCTCAGATCAGAGAATTGTTAAGAGATGAGAGATTTGAAGGAGAGTTGAATGAAGTTGAGAAAGCTGCGTGGCAGAGTTTCAAAAGTGTCTGCACAAATTTTTTGGGAAATCACAAGGCCGAAAACTATATCTGAAATAGTAGGAGATCTTCTTAAGTCTTACCAAGCAATGGGGTGCAATATGTCATTAAAGGTTCATTTCTTGGACTCTCACTTGGACTTTTTTCCGGAAAACCTGGGTGCGGTAAGCGACGAACATGGTGAGCGTTTTCATCAGGATATTTCTGCCATGGAAAACCGTTACCAAGGCAATGGACCCCAGTATGCTGGCTGACTATTGCTGGACCTTAAGAGAGACATGCCTGAGGCAAAGCACAGCAGAAAATCAAAACAAGCTACTTTTTAAACTACAGGTATGTCTTTCGATCATATTTTAATAAGTATGTAACTATATGGGTTTTTAAAAATTAAATTGCATGTCACACAAAAACCAGACCTGAAAGAGAAATTTTACAAACTTATTTGGATTCAGCACAGAAAATACTATAAGAATAAGGTATTTTCATTCTTGGGACACGAAAATTTTTTTTTTTTGTTGCCCAGTGTTATTATTACCAGCGTTATCAAGAGTCGAACCCCCGACCTCAGTATCTTCACTTCGTTTATAGGTAAACGGTGTTACCGCTTGAGTTACGGTCGCTAGCGATACGGACATGTTAAGAGAAATGAAAGAAACTTCTAGAATGAAAATCAAAAGAGAAAAGATCAACCGGCAGATCCACAGTAAGATAAACCATCAGCGTTGAAAATGCGATTGTACTCGTAGCTAAAGGATCCATATTAAATAAAATGTTAAATATTAAATAAAATAAAATAAATATTATTTAAACAAAATAAATTGTTTACGAGTTCATGGAGTGTATGGAGGAGGTTCGTGAAGGACAGCATCTGACAGGCATTAGTGCCTATCTGTGAAAATGTCTTTTTACCTATAATCAATGAGTCTTTAACTGCAAACAATAAAACATTTTAACATTTGTTCATCTTTTACGAGAGGAGAATGACAGAATATACCTCTATTTCTTAAATCTATTTTACTTATATACAGTTTTATATATATTTATATATATATATATATAAAACCTCTGTATTAATAGAACAATATTAAATATCGTAATCACAAGAAGAAAATCAATATTCCTTCCATTTTGCATGAATTTTTTTTGTCCATTTTGTAAAATTTCTAAATCCTTACAAATTCATTACAGACAACTTTCAGAGATGCGGATAAAACCGGTCTTCTCCTGCCGTCTGTTGTGATCTGTAATCGAGCATTTTTCTCTAAAAGAAAACTGGCAGGTAATGATTTCAGTATTTGAAAGATTTACTTATTGCAAATGAAATGTTGTTGCTAAATTTTGTATATTTTGGAACTTTTTTCTTATACAAATACAGAATAAAGTATAAAAAAATAACGTAAAGCAGAATTATATTATAAAATTTTATAAAACTAATTATAATTGTAATATAAAGTTTAAAATTTATTAAAGTTTAAATAATAGAGTAATAGTGCATTAAATTAAAATTGGGTCCTTGTATAGATAATATTCAATCAGGAGGACCAGAAATTTACGCAGCGCTCAAGTCAATTAATGCAGACTATTTCGCTAGCCCCTGTACTATTATTATTATTATTACCGGCATCATTGGGAAGTCGAACCCCCCACTTTAATGTCTTCATTTCGTTTATAGAAACGGTGTTACCCATTGAGTTACGGCCTACGGGTGCTGACTCTTTATATAGATGGTACACTTTACTGATTTTGTTCTGGCTAACGCCAGACGATTTTATTCAGTCTCGGAAAGACCTCTGTGCTGTAAAGGGTTAAGAGGCGTTTGCTTATCCCTTTACTGGACAGAGTTCTTTCCGAGACTGAATAAAATCGTCTGGCGTTAACCAGAACAAAATCAGTAAAGTAACACTGCCCGATAAAGGGTTAAAAAACACACACGCTCAAATCCAATTCTTTTATATGGTTCTGACTCCGATGTGGCCTTTTCTTCCTCAGCATTGAATATCAGCTCCACGGTTTCGAGTTACATGTACCTTATTATGGGATCTCCTTTTCTCGCTCACCCAGAACTCTTCAAGAACAGTAAAAATCTTCAGATTCTTCTCGACACTGAAGCACAGTTACAATGGACGCTCAGTCGTCTGAACAGAACGTTGAAGCAATTGGTTGAAGATGTTTCCTACACGTAAGACAAACATTAAATGAATATACACTCAAATAACATTTATATTTATTGAATTCGTTATTTATTATGGAATACTACACTTAAAACTGACTGGAAATAATTTCGAGAAATATTGAAACTAATGATAGTAATAATAGAGTGCACACAAAGTCCTTTCCCGATTATAAACTTTAATAATTACATGAACTCTAAAAAAGACAGAGTAATGCTTTGTTTTGCGTGTCGTTGCAACATCAAGTTTATTATATTTTCTCATTAAATCTCAACATGTGCGCCGTTTGTTACACGTAGTACATCCAAGCGAAATTCGAGTTCACGCCATACGTTCGCTAGCATATCTCTCGTAACACTGTTGATGCCATCGCAAATTCTTGCACGAAGAGTGTCAATGTCAGCAACAGGAGTATGGTACAATAATCCTTTACATACGCCCACAGGAAGAAGTCCAGAGGCGTGATATCGGGGGATCGTGGAGGCCATGGCACCGGCCCGTCGCGTCCAATCCATCTTCCGGGAAAAGTGGTGTTCAAGAACTCACACACTAACAAACCCAGTGTGGAGGCGCACCATCTTGCTGTAAAATCGTGTGCGGAAATTTGTACTTCAACATTTGTACGACGGAAATTTATACGCCAGCATTTGTATGCCAGAACATTTATACGACTGGAAATTTATACGACTGACATTTGTACGACGGTAATTTAAGTATGCGTTCTACCGGACTTTTTTGACTTAAGTATGCGATCTACCCATGATAATAACCGTGACTTCATTTTTTTATATAAACATAAGCACAGGTGCAAAAAAAAATAAAAATAACTAAAAGTAAACATTATTTAAATATTTTGAAAATAATTTCAATTTGAAGAATTTTAAATTTTATCATGTATCACAGCGCATTAGAGGATTAACAGGTAGGTAAATGGTTATTGAATAGGTAAAGGTGGTTAGGTTAGGTCAGGTCTGGAGATTAATGAGAAAAAACTCGCAAGATTTGTTCTCCGATTTTTTAAATGACATTCGTTAGGTTAGGTTAGGTTAGGTTAGGTTAGGTCTGGAGATTAATGAGAAAAAACTCGCAAGATTTGTTCTCCGATTTTTTAAATGACATTCGTTAGGTTAGGTTAGGTTAGGTTAGGTCAGGTCTGGAGATTAATGAGAAAAAACTCGCAAGATTTGTTCTCGATTTTTTAAATGACATTCGTTAGGTTAGGTTAGGTTAGGTTAGGTCAGGTCTGGAGATTAATGAGAAAAAACTCGCAAGATTTGTTCTCCGATTTTTTAAATGACATTCGTTAGGTTAGGTTAGGTTAGGTTAGGTTAGGTCTGGAGATTAATGAGAAAAAACTCGCAAGATTTGTTCTCCGATTTTTTAAATGACATTCGTTAGGTTAGGTTAGGTTAGGTCTGGAGATTAATGAGAAAAAACTCGCAAGATTTGTTCTCCGATTTTTTAAATGACATTCGTTAGGTTAGGTTAGGTTAGGTCTGGAGATTAATGAGAAAAAAACTCGCAAGATTTGTTCTCCGATTTTTTAAATGACATTCGTTAGGTTAGGTTAGGTTAGGTTAGGTCAGGTCTGGAGATTAATGAGAAAAACTCGCAAGATTTGTTCTCCGATTTTTTAAATGACATTCGTTCTGTATATCGCTAGTTACATTTTCTCTTAAATTGATAAGCTGAAATCGTTTCAATTATGCATTTAATTATTGTAATATGTAATTTCATAATTTGTGATAATTTGTATTTTAACTTACCTAATTTCAAATTCAATTTTATTAACTGATCATGAATTTCTTGCGTATAACGTATAAATTACCGTCGTACAAATGCTTGGCGTATAAATTTCCAGTCGTATAAATGTTCTGGCGTACAAATGCTGGCGTATAAATTTCCGTCGTACAAATGTTGGCGTACAAATTTCCGGGTTTCCTGTAAAATGATGGATGGTTGAAGGTCTTCCAACTGAGGGGCTACAAAGAACTTGAGCATGTCCAGGTACACTCGTGCCGCAACATTATTTTCAACAAAGAAGAATGGACCTATCACCCTATCATGCATTAATCCACACCAAACATTGACAAGAAAAAACTTGATGTGTTATGTAACAACATGCAAAACATTACTGTCTCTTCTTTGGATTTCATGTAATTATTAAAGAGGAGGACCAGAAACCGGCACAGCGCTCAGGCCAGACTGATGCGGCTCATTGTTCTAACTCTTAAATTATTATTATTATTAGCACCATCGGGAATCGAATCCCCAACCTCAATATCTCCACTTCGGTTATATGCCCGTACCCATTTGGGTACGGGCACTGGTTAAGTTACTTATGCATAAAGAAATTAAGTGGTTAACTTCATCCGCTAATTTGTTTAACTTTCTCCGTAACCGTAAGGGTCATATAACAGAGGGGACCTACAGCTTTACGTGAGATTAGAAAAACCCTCCACCACCAAAGGGAACCCAGAGAAGCACTTAATCGTTAAAATCTGAAATCGGAATCGAGACTCGAACGCACGACCTTCAAATTAATAACCCGATTCATTACCACTAGGCCACTCTATCAGACCTAAAAACAGTATGTGTTATCTTTTAATCTTTTAGTAAAGTACCATTTTTACCAGCATAAGTTCACAACCCGCAAATAAAAAATCATTATCACGAAGTGAAGACACTGAATTCGGGGTTCGACTACCGATGTTGTTGCTGATAATAATAATCCAGGAGTTAGAGCAATAGTCGTCATTAGTTGGCCTGAGCGCTGTGCTAGTTTCTGATCCTCATGACTAATTCTTATCATCACATTAAATATTTGTATATTTATTTTAGCTGCGAGGAAGTGATGATAGGGTGTCGATTGGGACTAATTAGAGCTGATAAAAAGCGTTGTTGTGAAATAGTTGATTCAGTTCAGACGACAAGTGGAAGATGTTTTTTCTTAATTGCCAAAGAGAAAATAAGGCAGAGTACAAATGGAGAAGACTCCGGACTAACTTTTTACCTCCAAACTTATCCAGGGGATGAACCAGGTGATTCTATACTAAGTGAAGTAATACTAGTGATATTTAAGGTTGCTTAAACCTCCTTCGTAGAGGCAAAGTTCATGCTACGGAGGGGACCGACAGTTTTACGTGAGATCCGAACCATCTAAGTGTTTCTACATCATCTAACTGCAAAGGAAGGTCACCCATCCAATTACTGAACAAGCCCAACTTGCTTAACTTTGTTGATTTGATGGGAAGCGGTGTTGTGATGTTGCAATGACAGAATCCCCAAGAAACGCAAGGGAGGCAGTGTTGTGACGGTTACTTTTTTTGGTAACTAATTACAGTTACTAGTTACTGTCTAAACAAAATAACTTGTTATTAGTTACTGGTTGCTGTTTCAAAAGTTACCTATTTACCAATTACTTCAAAAGTTACTTTCAACAGTTTTTTTGGTTTTAGCGAGCATTTGATCCTGATAAAAGTACTTTACCTGACAAGTGATACTTGTCAAAATTGTTCATTTGTTTCACATTGATTGTGATTTAACGAATAAACAAGAAGATTTTATTATATCAGCATTAGATATACGTTGTCAATAAACTTGCGCTGTTCACAATATGTACATCGAGGAAAGCTTGTGAAAAAAGCAAAACCTTTTTTCCCTTACAGAAAAAGTTACAAATATTCATGACTTTTTGTAACTAGTTACAGTTACAATTACTCAACCTAAAAGTGCAACTAGTTACCGCTACAGTTATTCAAAACAGTAATGATTACTAAGTAACTAGTTAAATCACAGTACTAAAGGGAAATGACTAATGTTTTTATTGAAACGATAGGATTGCGCATGCCTGCATAGCAATTTGTTTCACTGTAGGTTTAAGAGAGTGTTCATTCTTTTTAATAGTAGTTATTGTGAACTTATTCCGTAAATTGTGAACTTTTAATTGAATGTCTTAAAAGAAACGGTGACATTCCTCCTTCCCTTTAATTTCACTTATAATCGTACCAGCCATCAATAACTTACGTTTTTCAATATTTAAGTATTTATAATTGGTCCATGACCACTGGTTTTCATCCTTTTCTGGGCACCCCAATGATATCTGTTGATTTTTCCGGAAGATTTTCGTCTTCCACTGTCCAACATCTATCACCCCAACCTCCAACCTTCAATCTACACCGCTTTTGTATGGACGTAATAAAGTACAAATATTTCACTTTAAAATTTCCATATCTTCAATACTATTTGAATTTTCAATTACTTTTTTTGGGTTATTTTTATGAAATTTCTCGGCACTCCAGTTGAGAAACTCTGCCATAACACCTGTAAGAGTAGGGACTCATTTATGATAGACTATGTTCCTTTCCCATTCAGTCATCTTCGCTACCTTTCTTACACTCTAAAGCTTTTATGTTTTTTTTTCAAACAGAAACATTTTAGCATATGCTCTAATACTCTTTCTTTAGGAGCATTCCTATTTAAGAAAATCATTGTAGGTTAAGTATATATATATAAATAAAATGGTTTCTCTTCAATTTTGTATTCTGTCATTTCTAGATGTTGATGACACAATCATCGAGTTAGCGGGCTTGCTGAAACAAGGACTGCAAATAACGGTCACCAGTAACGCTACACACCCCGGCCTTCTCGTAACGGGTCATGGCACCATGATTGTACCAGGAGCACTGACTTCAATTGAAACAGCTTTAACAATGGTTAAATTAAATACTCAAGTAACAGTTCTGTGATGGGATGATTTGATTTTAAAAGAAAATGTGGTAGGAAAAAATGGCTTGTGACTGATAGGAGAGAAACTCCCATTAACACTATATATTTTGCATACTTTCTTTTTGTTTAATATATATATATATATATATATATTAGGGCGGCTCGTTTTTACACTTTTTTCGATATTTGATTGGGGGTAGTGCGGAAAAGTTGCGATTTGGAGAGAAAATAGTGAGTAAAATTTTTTTTATCTACGTCAATACCTTCCGGTGGCGGCGAGTCCTTAAAAATCGAAAAATAGGCCTAAAAACACACACAAATTTTATATAATTTTATATAATTTTTATATAATGTTCATTGTTCAATGACTGCTATTAATTTATTCAAGCCTATAATAGTGTTCTCAGGGTTGTTTGCACAGAAATATACCGGAATTAACATTTGTATAACATCTTGTTAAAACTTGCTTTAAATCAATATTTTGGATATTTTAACGGCTAAGACGCCACCGGAAGTTATTAACAGATTGTGCTGAAATTTTTATTGTTTATTTTGTAAGTCTTTAAAACCATTTTCCAATCTACCCCGTTAGGCCTATTTTTTCGATTTTTAAGGACTCGCCGCCACCGGAAGGTATTGACGTAGATCAAAAAAATTTTACACACTTTATTTTCTCTCCAAATCGCAACTTTTCCGCACTACCCCCAATCAAATATCGAAAAAAGTGTAAAAACGAGCCGCCCTAATATATATATATATATATATATATATATATATATATAAGTGAATTATACAGTGTTTTGCAAATGAAATAAGACATATTTCACGCCCCTTATGAAAAATTTAATTATTTTTGGCACTGTACAGATGATGATAACATTGCATCGCCGCAAACCAAAAAAGTCAAACCTCACACAATTTTACAATTATTCATATCAGAATGACAGACGCTTCTGAAATCGATGTCTTTCACCTTTTTAACCTCGTGATGGGTGTGCATTAGAGGCAGTTGGTCACCTCCCCTCGAGTAGATTTTTGAAGAATTGAGAATGTAACAAAAATCGAAAATATACATGTACAGTCATATTGATTTGCACTTGAGTTATACGGTCAGAGTAATCAAATGATTAAAACATACTACTGTAATCTTTCGAGTCTTCAAAGCTGATCACGTAACATAAGTTACATATATATATATTTTATGCAAAAAGGAGAGGCCAAGGGCGAATGCCCGCAGAAACGCCCCTCCCACATAGAAAGAAGAGAGCCAAAACCAAGGTTTAAGGTTTTCGAGATGCTTGGACACTTTGCGTGTGAAAGATTGGAGGTCATAGACAGGGGGAAAGATGGAGTTAGGAACATTGTTCCAGAGTTGGCCGGTTGAATAGATGAAAGATTGAAAATACCGATTAACCCTTGCATTAGAGTTGGACAAAAAGGAAAGAGAATGTGCAGAAAGTCTGGTACTGTGTTCTCTCCTTAAAGGAGGAGGGGGTGAAGAAACTGCGGAGCCGGAACAGCACACCTAACCTCTTAGAAGGTGTTTTAGAAAGAGAGTATACATGATCTTTCCAGGAAAAATCACCAGCAAAGGAAACGCCAAGAATGTTAAGAGAATAAGAAGGACTGAGTTGTTGATTGTTGAAGATAAGGGGATAGTCGGGTGGAAGATTGTGATGAGTGCCTGAGTTTCTGAGGCATTGAGAGTCACAAGGTTTTCTCTGCCTCAATCAGAGATAATAGAAAGATCAGAGGTCAGATGCAACATAGCCGTCGTACACGAATCATGCAGTGACTGTTGAGGGGACGTTTTGTGAAGCGGGTGGAGAAGTGAATAGTGGAATTATGGGAGAAGAACAGTGGCCATCTACAACCGCAGCTATAGATCGGCCAGAAAGGAAATCAGAGATGAAGGCACAAATAGAAGGATAGAAACCGAAGTAGGGCAATTTGGAAATTAAAGATTTGTGCCAGACTCTATCAAAAGCTCTTGATATGTCTAGCGCATTAGGAAAGGTTTCACTGAAATCCCGAAATGAGAATGACCAAGTCAGAGAGATATAAAAGAAGATCGCCAGGAGAGCGTTCCTTGTTGATCCCATATTGACACTGAAATATGATCGTGAGAAGGTGTGTTTTAGAATCTTCCTATTAAGGATAGATTTTAAAAAATTCGAAAGGCAATAAATCAAGGCAGTTGGACGGTAGCTGGAGAGTTGAGAGGGATCACCCTTCTTTGGGACAGGCTGAATGAAAACGAACTTTCAACAGGAAGGAAAAGTACTAGATGAAAGACAAAGACGAAAGAGTTTGCTTTGGTAGGGTGTCAGCACAGAAGCAGAGTTCTTAAGAACAACAGGAGGGACATCATCAGGCTCGTACGCCTTTCTAGAGTTGACCCAAATAGAGCAGGATGGACATGTTTGGGAGAGATTCTAATTTCTGACATAATTGAATCAGAAGGAGTTGGAGATGGAGGAACAGCACCGGAGTCGTCCAGGGTTGAGTTAGAGGCGAAAGTCTGAACGAAGACCATCTTTATCAGAAAAGAGACGGCAGTTGAGCCGTCGGAATGGAAAAGAGGAGGGGAAAGAAGTAATGTTGTTGGAATGGTTTTTGGCCAGGTGCCAGAAAGACCGAGAATAATTAAAATTAGATAGGTTTCCACATTTTTGTTTGACGAAGTTATTTTTGTCCAGTCGAAGAACAGACTTTGCATGATTCCGTGCAGAAATGTAAACTGAGTGAGTTATGAGTTGGATAGCAATGGTACCTTCTGAAAACCTGTTGCGCATAGCATAAGAGCAAGCAAAATTAAACCAAGGTTTTTTTGCGTTAGTAGTAGGAATAGAATATAATATGTACGCCTCTATGCCCGAGAAAATCACCTCCTTGATGCGCTCAGCGCCCCTGGAGGGGCTCCGGCCACGGAAGCAGTAATCATTCCATGGGAAATCACAAAAGTACTGCCTAAGGGCCTTCCAATCAGCAGCGCCAAAGTGTCAAAGGGAGGATCCAAAGGTCGAACTGAAGCGCTAGGACAGGAAACACATATAAGATTGTGGTCTAAGGCGTACAACGGAGAAAAAAGCTTGACATAGTAAGAAGAAGGGTAAATGGTGAGAAATAAATCTAGAATGTTGGGCCTATCGCCAAGGTGATTGGGGATACGATTAGGGTGCTGTATATTCTGCTTTAGCTCATTCAGGATAGAGAAGTTGTAAGCTAGTTTACTAGGGATGTCAGTGAAATGGGAGGAAAGCCAAAGGTGGTGGTGGACATTAAAATCTCCTAAAATGGATAGTTCAGCGAAAGGAGAGTGAGATAAGGTGTATTCCACTTTGGAAGTGAGGTTATCAAAGCGGCTTGGATAGTAAGCAGAATTAAGAGAAAAGTAGAGCGCAGATGTATTTAGTTTGAGATTAACAAGTAAGCCGTAGCCAGAGGGTGTAGAATTTGGAGGATTAAAGTTCGAGAATACGAGGGCAAATAAGGTCGTTGCGTACATATCCGCAACATCCACCTTTGGAACGAAAATGAGTATAGAGAAAATAGGAGGGTATAGAAAAGGGGTTGCTGTCAGTCGTTCCAGACACCTGAGTTTCAGTGAGGAAGAGAAGGTGAGGTTTAGAGGAGGAGAGGTAATATTGAACAAATTGAAAATTTGAGGAAAGGTCACGAATGTTGCAGAAGTTTATGAAAAGTGAATCAAGCAAAGGCCCAGGACATCTCGAATAGGCAGTAGCAAAACCAGCCTCGTTGCCCGGTTTGCGTTTCCGGTATCGGCAGCGGATGAGCCAGAAGTGGACGTTTATAGTCCCTTCCCCAGGGGACTCCGAGGCTCTTGAAGTCAATGCATTTTTAAATTTTAAAATGATTGTGTAATATTTAAGATGCACGTATGTGTAGTGACGAATAGGGAGAGAAGTGTGTGTTTGAGGGGATGCTGGACTGCTCACAGGGTCTGTTGGGCTACGTCCTGGATTATTATTATCAGCAACATCGGGAGTCGAAACCCCGACCTCAATGTGTTTACTTCATCTGTAGAGAAACGATGTTACCCGCTGAGCTACTGGCGGTAGGAAGTCATGGGGACAGTTCACAAGATCTCGTAAATCGAATAGTCTCCCTTTTAATTGCGTTTCAGAACACGAAAAAAACAACAACTTTGATTCAGAAACTGAAAGTGAGGAAGAAAGTGTTTAACAGTCTGTCGGGGATGTTCATTCTCGCATTACTGGGAAGGGTGCGTTTCATAATAACGGCTCAGTCATTACCTATTATAACGGAAACTGCTGTCAGAAAATCAACAAACCTATTTTTCAGTACCGTCTCATGATACAGAATACCTATATCATCTCAGTGTCGTAATGAAATTGATGTTTCTTCCTATCTGGACAGCAGCAATCCTATAAAACCTTAATTCTTGTGCATCTCTCTGCAAGCATTCCGCAAACCCACAAGGAAAAAGAAAAATTATTCCAAGGCCTTTCGTATATTCAGAAGTACACCTATATATATATATATATATATATATATATATATATATATATATATATGGGAATGAACTCAGAATGGTCCCTTGAGTTTTTTATGATACACACAGACAGTGCATGGAACAAGGAACTCTTCTGGGATAATTAAATCCACTATAGTCCGAATAAGTAATGGTAAATGACAAATACCATAGTTTTTCTTTTTCATGATGCTAGCCCGACGCGGGCAACGGGTCACTCGCAAAGAGGTCCCATAAATATAGCTTCCCTCACCAGCTATCTGCAAAGCAGACAGGATCCAGCTTTGGGACATGGATCTAGGGTTTAAAGCAGCCTAGCCCTGCTACATTTAGAACCTCAATATAAGCAAAAGACTCGCTGCCTTCACGTCAGATTGAATACATAAAAGAAAAAGGGGTAACTATTATATTTTTAGCCAAAAACCAAAACTTAAACCTCAACTGGTAGAATTGAGCGTCCACTTTTCAAGGCACATAACATGTCCGTTTCAAGATGGGAATGAACTCAGAATGGTCCCCTGACGTGAAGGCAGCGAGTCTTTTGCTTATATTGAGGTTCTAAATGTAGCAGGGCTAGGCTGCTTTAAACCCTAGATCCATGTCCCAAAGCTGGATCCTGTCTGCTTTGCAGATAGCTGGTGAGGGAAGCTATATTTATGGGACCTCTTTGCGAGTGACCCGTTGCCCGCGTCGGGCTAGCATCATGAAAAAGAAAAACTATGGTATTTGTCATTTACCATTACTTATTCGGACTATAGTGGATTTAATTATCCCAGAAGAGTTCCTTGTTCCATGCACTGTCTGTGTGTATCATAAAAAACTCAGGGGACCATTCTGAGTTCATTCCCATCTTGAAACGGACATGTTATGTGCCTTGAAAAGTGGACGCTCAATTCTACCAGTTGAGGTTTAAGTTTTGGTTTTTGGCTAAAAATATAATAGTTACCCCTTTTTCTTTTATGTATTCAATCTGACGTGAAGGCAGCGAGTCTTTTGCTTATATTGAGGTTCTAAATGTAGCAGGGCTAGGCTGCTTTAAACCCTAGATCATGTCCCAAAGCTGGATCCTGTCTGCTTTGCAGATAGCTGGTGAGGGAAGCTATATTTATGGGACCTCTTTGCGAGTGACCCGTTGCCCGCGTCTGGCTAGCATCATGAAAAAGAAAAACTATGGTATTTGTCATTTACCATTACTTATTCGGACTATAGTGGATTTAATTATCCCAGAAGAGTTCCTTGTTCCATGCACTGTCTGTGTGTATCATATATATATATATATATATATATATGAAAGTGGGCAGAAAACAACAATATGAAGTTCAACGAAGAAAAATTCCAACTTCTAAGATATGGTAATAACAAGATGCTACAGAATAAAGTGTACAAAACTCTGCAAGACAAACAGATAACACCAAATCCACAAGTCAGGGATCTTGGCGTAATAATGTCGTCGGATGCAGAATTCAGGGAGCATTATAATATTCAAATTACAACAGCTAGAAAAATAATGGGAATCATCTGGAGGAGCTTCCGCAGCAGAGAAGCAAACTTCATGCTCAAATTATGGAAGAGCTGAGTCCTACCAATAATTGAATATTGCTCAGTACTCACAAGCCCATACAGAAAATGAGACATTGCGAACATAGAAGCCATACAAAGGACTTTTACGTCTAAGATAGAGGAAACGAAAGGTCAAAATTATATTATTGGTCTCGATTACAATCCCTGAGATTCTACTCTCTGGAAAGAAGACGCAAGCGGCACACAATAATATAATACATAATATACTTGAGGGTTGTGTCCCAAACCTTAGAAATGAAAAAGAAACTCTTGAATGAGAGAAGAGACGGATTCTGTTGCTCTGTAGTCCCAACTGCGGTGGGACAGGAGGCCATGAAAACGAGGATGGAAAAATACTGAACCGTCGTTCAAACCCTCATAAAGTATATATAT
Source organism: Bathynomus jamesi (assembly GCA_023014485.1). Lineage (NCBI taxonomy): Eukaryota > Metazoa > Arthropoda > Malacostraca > Isopoda > Cirolanidae > Bathynomus > Bathynomus jamesi. The sequence goes on along the minus strand of JAJOZX010000959.1, from coordinate 424,927 downwards.
ATATAAACGGCACAGTTACACTCATAAATACAATTGTTTACCTCTAAAGAGTGATCTATAAATACATCACATTCTGTCGTGGTTGGACGTGAAATCATACTAGTGATGTACTGATTCCAAAATTTAGCCGATGCCGATTCCATGAAAAACTGACTGCCGATGCCGATGAAGATATCGATTCCTTGCTTATATTTAAAAAAATCAATTCCCTTCATAAATTTTATTAATCTTACGTGAAAACTTTCAATTTTCGTATTTTTACATTTAAAATTTGTTTAAATGCTTTTCCTTAGCTAGCTCCACAATATACAGCACCAGAATTGTTACTCATATACCAGTAGCTAAAATTATGTTAAAAAGTTTTATTACTCAGTAAAATTTTAAAATAATTTAATTTCGTTTCAAAAACTGAATATCAATATTTAAAGTAATTGGTTTTTCCTTATGATGAATGCATTTTCTTTCTTCAACAATGTCAACAACAACAAAATTTTTCATTAAAATTTCAAGTCCCTGATGGTCAATTTCAATAAAAAAAAGTGGATATATAATTTGTGTTTATAAAATTATTAAAATACTTAAAATAAAGTCAACATAATAAGGTGGTTTAATATATAAATTATATAGTACAACTTAATATAGAATTATTATTAATATAGAGTCGGAGATTACAATAATTTATAATATTTAGAGATTAGCTAGTTAGAGAAAATGTAAATTTATGGGCAACTTATTAAGCTTTACCTTTTCGTGAATGTAAAATATTTTTATATAATTACACTTTGAATTGAGTATAAATTATCAGTTTTTTGTCTGTCGAATTTTCTATAAATATAGATTTTGTTTTGTAATGGAAATTTTAAAATTTTAAATTATCAATGAGAGAATCGGCTAAATTTGGCCGATGCCACAAAAATGTCCGATTCTGCCGGTACTGATGCCGATGCCGATTAATCGGTACACCACTAAATCATACTCTGTCATTCTTCTTGGGTTCAGATGTTAATGTGAAAAAATTCGCTGTTTAAATAATACTACACAATCCTTCTTCGTCCAGTCATCTACAACCTAATAATGACATCGGGAAGGCATATCTAACTACTTATATGGACCAGATTCTTGTTTTTTCTCTCTACCTTGTGATTCATTCACGTAAAGTTATGTAGCTTTGAATTGTCCAGGTAGCTGCGAATTGACTACTGTCCAGGTAGCTGCGAATTGACTACATCCACAATTACCAAATCCTACCGATTTGAAGGCTATGCAAATTTGCAACAGGCAAATAATATCAAACCATTTTGTTCAGAATGCACTAGAGTACATCATTTGAGGCTAGATTTTAAAAAAATTTCCGGGGGTAGGGCCATGCTCCCCAACCCTCTGCCATTAATTACAAATCCTACCGCTTTTGCTTTTCAAAATGTTGGCAAGTTGATACATCTATTCACCTTTTATACAGGGTGGCCACAAAGACCATTTACATGGAAAAGAAGGGCAACATACAGATATGCTGTAATGTCACTGCAAGGGACTGTGGCCACTATGTACAATAAATTGTGTTGTTGCATAGTCACCTGATTAGTATTTAGTGTTACAGAATCCAAAGATACTTTTGAAATTTACATTGATATTGACATACGAGTAAATTGATACGCATTCGTTACGTCACTAATTTTTCCATATTGTTATTTGCAAATGAAAACTGTCCTTCTAATGCAACTGTCAGTTATATTTGTAATTCTGTCTTAATGACAACATGTTTTCTAACGAAAGTCATTCTGAAATGAATTAAATCTAAAGTGTTCTTTCATCGTTCAGATTCAGTTGCAAAACATTGTAATACTACTTAATTATCACTGCAATAAACTGTATTCACCTCCCTCTGTTTGTAAAGTAAATAGACACCACGATTATTGTCTTTAAACTTATTGAAAAAATATAATCTGCTGAAACCAAGTTCTCAGGGTAAGGTAACTATCAAGATAAATTAGTATGTATTTCACAATGCCACGAGGTAGAGGTTCCTGGGAATTGACAAATTTCACATAAGGTCGAATTATTGGACTTTAGGAAGCCGAGCAAAGTCAAAGAGGAATTTCTTGAAGGCTTTGCATTCCTTTATCAACAATTAACAGAGTCATTGTGCACTTCACCAATACCCCAAAACACAGTTGCTGATCGTCCTGGCCGTCTAAGTCCATCTGAAAGAACGCTTCGTGCCGTCATAAGAAGTGCAGAAACGAACCCTCGCCAAACCGCTACTGAACTGACTGTTCAAATTAAAGTCAGCTCTAGAACCACCAAATGATATCTTCGCGACATGGGCTACTATTGCAGAGCAGCCGATGCTCACCCCTCTCAACATTGCTCGTCGGAAGCAGTGGGCAGCATCAATGGTTAGACATGATTCTGCCTTAATTTATCTTAGTAAATGTTGCCCCCTTTACTCAGGAGTATTCTTCTTTAAGGAAATTATTGTAGGTTAAATATGTAAATACTCGGATGAATCTCGGTTTGGTTCATTTCCCCACAGTTGTAAGTGTGGGTATGGAGACCGGAGACATCAATCCCAAGAATTTTCTCTGAAGAATCTGCAAACTACGGTAGAACATGGGGATTTTTTCTAATGGGTGAGATGCAGCTTGGACTAATGGACGAACAGAGCTGGTGGTCTGCGCAGGAAATGTTAATTCAGCCATATATATATAAATGTTCTTCAACAGGGGCTGCTACATATTTACTCCAATGAAAATGAATCTCCACACCAAAATGTATTCATGGAAGCTGGTGTCTCAACTTATACCGCTCGTGCTATGCAGAGGTGGCATGACAGACATGAAACTGAACGGATGTGAATTTAATAGAGCATTAAGGAAGCAGCAACCAAAGCCTACATTCAGCCGAAAAATGGGCTGAAGTACCTTGAGAACAAATAAATAGCAAAACTCATTAACGGAATGCCAGAACGTGTCAGCTTTACAGTACATATTGCAAAGGGGAAAGCAACACGATTCTAAATATATTGATTCAACAAATTTGTTATTATTGATTGACTTTTATTACCAAAACAAAAATCTTTGGAAAAAAAACACAGGTGTCTATTTACTTTTGCCAACATTCTGTGTTGTTTTAGGCTAATTTGTAGTTTTGCGCCCTCCAGATTTTTCACAGTCGAAAGCCACACCCATTTCATACATGATACCAATCGAGTTGAATCTTATGCCTGGGTTAGGTGTACACTAAGTTAGGTGATAGTACAAGATTTGTTACCAATCTCCCACGTCATCATCTTTCGGCCAATTAGAGGTCATGATTGTAGCTTTCGACTGCCAAAAATCATGTAGACGTAAAACTACATATTTACTTTGTTTCGTTATATTTTTTAAAATGGTGGTTGTATGCACTATCTCGAAAATATGTTTTATGCAAATTTTACTCATACACATTCTAACAAATTCAAATAAAATCTAAGCGTTTTTAATCCTTAAAAAATTTTTAGTGTTGAAAGATGTTTAAAATCATTTTGCTTTGACTTATAAAACAAATTAATTATTTACTAGTTGCTTCAAAAGAGTAATGAATTACTTTATCTGTAGGTCTTTCCAAAACTGATATTATCAGGAGATTATCACAAAACTATATTTATGGAGGAGTTACATGAATATGCTCTCGCATCTAAAGCCAAACTCCATTCCTTCGCGTGATTATTTTTCTCTCTTTAAAGATGGATATGAGGCGAGTGAAAGGAACAGTTGACGTCTACGACCCTCCTTGCGTTCCTCAAAAGGATCTTAACTGGGAGAACAGGAGCTTCATTCTTAAAATGATGCCAAATAGCTTCTTCAGAATGACTAGAGAATGTTCACTCAAACTTTGTAATTGCTCCGTGTATGGATTAGATTCCTTTGGAGGTAAAAATCCAAAACTGAAATGGTCATGGATTGTTTCTCGAGAGAATTTTCAGCTTGTCTTTTATTTTGTAATTAATGTATTGCGTATAGTGCTCTATAGTGTATGCATTATCAAACTGAAGACATTGCAGTATGCACTTTTGCTTTTTACTACCTGTCTCGATTGTAAGGTTGTCATGATTATACATTTTCTCATATTTTCTCATAATAAAAATCAAGGGAACTGAAACAGAGATAAATAGAGATAAATTTTCGCTAATATTTTAGTTTTTCTTACAGAGGGTAAACACTGCTCTGCCGTTGAAATTCTTGTTTGTTACGCCTACCTCTTCAATAGCGTCGAACTTCTTCAGCTAACCAGCAAAAATGGAAGCTTAAAAAGTTATATTGCAAACCATATTAACTTCACAACTGAACCAGAAGATTTCAAAAAGTGTAAATCGGATGGTATGATATGTACAGTTCTGTTATAAGATGATATATATTGTACAGTTCTGTTATAAGATGATATGTACAGTTCTGTTATAAGAGAGGGTGGAAATCATACATCTTCATACTACACATAGGTAGGACGCGCATTCATAAACATTGCTCGCTACAACTATTTCGACTGTACATGGATTTACACCAGAGATAAGACAGGAAATCTCATCAAATATGAAAAATAAATGACGTAAGCGTAGATCACAAACAATAGGTACGGTTATCTCAGGCTTATATTAGTAGGTAAATCAACAACACATTTGCCACTTCACTGCAGACAAGCTTCAGCACAATTGCCTTCATGAATGAGAAAGAGCGCTGTACCCTCAGTTAGTAGAGTCAGGAATACTTTGGTAATCGATGGTACAGCTTCCAAAAAAAGGCAAACTTTTTGCGAAATTCTACCTCAGAACACTTACATTTACCCCATATATCAAAGAGAAAGATCTCACTAAGGTTACTATTACTAATATGTCTGTTTGTTATTCTAGTTTCATCAGAGAGTCTTCGAATGTGTGAAACTCTGAGTTTCACTTGCAAAAGTACAACAAACAATGTTCGGCCAGATTTTCTACGAAAAGTGGGACCAAAATTAGGAATCGTAAATAGGTACGTATTTCTTTTTATTTCATTAAGTATTTAGTTCGAGGAAATGAGGGTAACATTTTAAATTTTGATTCTTAAGAGGTTTATTTAGTCTTAAAAATAATTTTTTTCCATTTATTTATCTGACATTGGTGTACGCAAGGCCCGGAAGAGGAATCACGGACCCTGGTGCTGCTACTTTTGACTCCGGGCCCCTTTACCCTTGATCACCACCTTTTCTACCTTCCACCCGGGCCCTGGTGCTTTGACACCTCATGCAACCCTCTCTCCTGGCCCTGAGTGTACGCATACACACATATATATATATATGATGAATAAAACCACGAAGGAAAGGAAACACAAAGTGGTGCTCAAGCGCTTTCGTCTAATGACATCCTCAAGAACACTGAAGTACATAAAAGGGTTACAGCCTATATATAGGTTACAGAAAGAAAAAAAACAAAAAATAAATAAATAAATAATATATATATATATATATATATATATATATATATATATATATATATGCAATAAACGGAGAAGTAAAAATAAAAATTGAAAATTAAAGGATTATCAGAGAGGCATACAGATTTGTAAGGAAAAAATATCGATTTTTAGCACAAGATCAAATGAATTATAAAAATACAAATTTATACTGGAAATCTGCCCGGGTTTTAACACACTGCCTTTTTTGGTTAAATTTCGATGTATATAAAAATAAAATGAAAATTAAAAGTTAATAAAGTAGCATACAAGTTTACCAAAGATTTAGCGTTCTACCCTTCTTATCTAAATCTGTTTTGAAGGAATTCAAAACAACAGGATCGAGTTGAAAAAGACCTTTGCTTATGTTGAAGTTATTTGAAAGTTGGATAATGGCAGACTCAAGAATATTTCTATTAACAATGTTGCTAGAGTGGAATAAAACTGAAGCATTATGCCAATCAATACAGTGGGATAACTCTGACAAATGGACAAAAAGGGCACTGGACAACTGTCCTGTTCTAACGGAATATTGATGCTGTTTTATACGTGTGTGCAAATCCTTTCCCGTCTGACCTATGTAAAAGGAATCACATTGTTTACAACCAATTTTATAGATAATGCCTGAATTATTGGTAGGGCTATTTTTTACTATGACATTTTTCATAATATTGTTATATGAAAATACTACATTAATATCCAAAAGTTTAAGTACATTAGCAATGCCTAAAAAGCCCGGGAAAAATGGAAGTACTAAAATATTTTTTGACAAAGTACGAGTGTTATTATTGACACGATAGAAAGTTCGTTTTGCCTTGTTGAGACAAGATTCCATGAACGCAGATGGATAACACAGATCACTTCCAATACCGTTGATTTTTTCCAATTCGGCATCGATGTATTCCGGACTGGCGATCCTAAGGGCGCGGAGAAACATTGATGAAAAAATGGCCTTCTTAGTGGGGGTGTCATGTCCCAAGTAAAAGTGTACGTAGGACAAATTGTTTGTTGTTTTCCGATAGATACTAAACTTAAAACCTGGGCTTTCCCTATGTACACGCACATCCAAAAATGGGATTGAATTGTCTTGTTCCACTTCTAAAGTAAACTTAATGGAGGGGACTTGATCATTTAACTGAAGGAGGAAGTTATCCAGGTCACGATTCATGGGCCAGATACACAAAATATCGTCGACGTACCGCAACCAAGGGATGCCAACCCCCAGGATTCTCGGAATGTAAGTAATTTCGAAAAACTCCATATAAATATTGGAGAGGAGGGGCGATAAGGGGTTGCCCATGGCCATCCCAAAAACTTGTTGATAATACTCGTTATTGAAAGTGAATTTACAGTCTTTGATGCAAAGCTTAATAAGTTCCAAAATAATGTGTGAAGGTAGTGCAGGTCATACTTATGTAATTCTTGGGAGAGAAAGTCAAGCATATCGTCAATCGGCACTTTTGTAAACAATGAACAAACGTCAAAACCGATCAATCTATCGTTAGTTTCAGTACGTGCATTATTCAATTTTTCAGTAAGATCCATGGAATTTTTTACATGTGAATCAGAGATAGTTCCGAGAATGGGGGACAAGACTTTGACAAGCCATTTGGAGAGTTTATAAGTAATAGAGCCCACCGAGCTAATAATAGGGCGCATAGGGTTGCCAGGTTTGTGGGTTTTAATAAGACCGTAAAGGTAGGGCAGAGAAGGTGAAGTGGACATGAAAAGCGGAATTAAGTCCTTATGAGCTTTGAGAATGCATTTCAAGCCACTATTAAATGATTTGATGACGTCATCCTGCAGGTTCTTCCTAAGTTTGCTGTATGTGGCGGGGTCCTGGAGAAGCTCGTTTATCTTTCCGATGTAGTCCACTTTGTCCATAATAACTATGGTGTTAGCCTTGTCTGCTTTAGTAATATGGAGTTCCCCATCTTTTTTTAATTGTGAGAGGCTATTGCGAAAACGTTTAGGAAAGTTATCTTCGTAATTACTATTCGCCGCACTATAAACGAGGCCTTTAACTATGTTAAACAAATACTGAGGGAGATTACACTATTTTTCAAAACACGCGAGACTGTAAGAAATTTGTAAAGCCGAAGGTTTTTTAACAATAAAAAAGGACATACCATATCCAAGGCACTTTTTGCATCGTCACTAATGTTTTCCGAAGAAAGGTTCAAAACACACTTTGAGCTTGCTTTTTTACTCCACTGACTATTTCGAATGAGACTTTTAATTTTTCGATCCAAAATGTTACGAAGTGAAGTAGTTCTCCGACGCAACTCGTTGTAAATTTCATCAAACAAAGGTTGGATCCACGGTTGGGGAATAACGGTTACAAAATTATGTTTGGCGATGTTTAAATTTTTGAAGGCGGACCACTCATTTTGTCTGGTGACTTCAATATGTTTCTTTAAAATTAATCTGCTGAAGTTGTTGAACGGATGGTCGTCAATTTGTCTGAGGCGAATCGGAAGCAGGGATTTGGGAAGAACTTGCTCCTCTAGACAATTAGTAAGAAACTTTCGTCGGATACGAATTGCATGCCCCTTCATTAATGTAGAAGAAAACACGGACACAAACGGAGACAAGAGAGGGAACAGCAAGCCGAAGGAACGCGTGGTGTTCATTATATGAAAATTATTTCACGAAAGTAACACGTGAAAAATATTTATGATGAATAAAACCACGAAGGAAAGGAAACACAAAATGGTGTCAAGCGCTTTCGTCTAATGACATCCTCAGGAACACTGAAGTACATAAAAGGGTTACAGCCTATATATAGGTTACAGAAAGGAAAAAAACAAAAAATAATAAATAAATAATATATATATATATATATATATATATATATATATATATATATATATGCAATAAACGGAGAAGTAAAAATAAAAATTAAAAATTAAAGGATTATCAGAGAGGCATACAGATTTGTAAGGAAAAAATATCGATTTTTAGCACAAGATCAAATGAATTATAAAAATACAAATTTATACTGGAAATCTGCCCGGGTTTTAACACTGCCTTTTTTGGTTAAATTTCGATGTATATAAAAATAAAATGAAAATTAAAAGTTAATAAAGTAGCATACAAGTTTACCAAAGATTTAGCGTTCTACCTTTCTTATCTAAATCTGTTTTGAAGGAATTCAAAACAACAGGATCGAGTTGAAAAAGACCTTTGCTTATGTTGAAGTTATTTGAAAGTTGGATAATGGCAGACTCAAGAATATTTCTATTAACAATGTTGCTAGAGTGGAATAAAACTGAAGCATTATTCCAATCAATACAGTGGGATAACTCTGACAAATGGACAAAAAGGGCACTGGACAACTGTCCTGTTCTAACGGAATATTGATGCTGTTTTATACGTGTGTGCAAATCCTTTCCCGTCTGACCTATGTGAAAGGAATCACATTGTTTACAACCAATTTTATAGATAATGCCTGAATTATTGGTAGGGCTATTTTTTACTATGATATTTTTCACAATATTGTTATATGAAAATACTACATTAATATCCAAAAGGTTAAGTACATTAGCAATGCCTAAAAAGCCCGGATGTGCGTGTACATAGGGAAAGCCCAGGTTTTAAGTTTAGTATCTATCGGAAAACAACAAACAATTTGTCCTACGTACACTTTTACTCGGTACATGACACCCCCACTAAGAAGGCCATTTTTTCATCAATGTTTCTCCGCGCCCTTAGGATCGCCAGTCCGGAATACATCGATGCCGAATTGGAAAAAATCAACGGTATTGGAAGTGATCTGTGTTATCCATCTACGTTTATGGAATCTTGTTTCAACAAGCAGGGCCGGATTAAGACCTTTAGAGGCCCTAAGCACTTAAAAGATTTTGGTGCCCCATATATATGTAATTCAAAATATAAACAAAAATAAACCATAAAATAAAATTTTATTTTTTGAAATAAAACAAAACTTACAGTAAGATGGAAAATAATGTTTATTTTTGTATACTTCCACTTCATTTATATTTGAAAAGTTTTCTCCTACTTTTTTTAATTGCAAAGTCTTTGATCAGATCCTCAAAACTAATCTTACGTAACACATCTGCTTCTATACTTAGTAGAGATAAGGCATCCAGCCTGCCTTGTTGCATAGTTGTTCTGTTGGTATTTTTAATATACTTCAACTGAGAAAATGAACGCTCAGCTGAGCAATTTGTGACCATTAATGTTAAAATATACGAAAGGCAATTTCTACATTTGGGAAGGCACACTCAATATTGTCTTCTACAATTATTTTATAAAGTTCAGCATGACTGAATCTTGTTTTTACATTTTTTTTTGCACTGAACTTATGGCACACATATGAGTGAAACTGCTGAAGCTCAGCAGAGAAATTAGTGTTCAAGTCCTCTGGGTAAGCATCAATCATCTTTTTACAACCCTGAGAATACCTTTCAATTTCAGTAGGTGATGAAGTGGTGACATTATGTGGCACATCACTTCGAAAAGAAAATCTCTCTGCTATTTCTTTGTATATCTCTCCTCTTCTTCTCATCTCAGTTTCAAGTTTGTCAACAATTGTGTAAAAGGTGGTGATAAGAAATTTATCTCTGGCATTCAGATATACTTCTGGTGCATCTCCGTCATTGGGTACCTTCTTTCTGATACGTTTGCGAGTTTGAGCTGCCTTGTAATCAACATCTGGTAGCATTTCCTTTGTAGCTGCTTCATATCTTTCAAATTCATCTCGTGAAGTGCACAGTTGGTCAGCTAATGATCCATACAGATCTGCACATGTTTTTAAGTTCACATCCTTATTCTGTAGAACTTTGCTTATTCTATGAAAATTTTGCAAAATCTCATCCCAAAAATTCAACATAAAAACGAATTCTAGCTCTTGCATCTTATTTGCAATATTATTTGCTTCTCTTCTAGTGTCTCCCTTTTGTGACTGGTCTTCAGCTATACATTCTAATGCTTCTAAAATTTTAAGGAAAGATTTCAAAATTGCTGCTGTTGCCATAGCATGTGCCTCCCATCTGGTATCAGAGAGGGATTTTAAGACACTTTCATTTCCAATACAACCTTTAAGAATTTCCCACCTGCTGGTTGAGGCTAAAAAAAAGGTATAGAGCAACTGCACTGTAGAGAAGAAATTAACCGCCTCTTGACAGCAGTCAACAGCACTTCGGCCTACCAGATTTAGTGAATGGGCTGCACAGGGCACATATATAGCAAACTTGTTTGTTTCTAAAAAATTTTGCTGCATCCCCTTATAACGCCCAGACATGTTGGCAGCGTTGTCGTAAGATTGACCCCTACATTTTGAAAAGTTTAGCTTACAAACTTCACGTAAGTACTGCAACACCTGATTTGCCATTTCCTCACCAGTATGGCTTTTCATTTTCAGAAAGGTTAAAAAGCGTTCAATAGGCTGTCCATCTTTTAAGTACCTAAGTACAACACTTAACTGATCGATATGTGATAGATCTGGTGTTGAATCAACTGACAAACTAAAATAACCAGAAGATTTTACTTCGTCAACAATGAGTGCGTGGACCTTTTGAGCCATTAGTTGAATGAGTTCCTCACAGGTGGTTTTGGACAGGTAAGAAGGATTTCCTTTGCCAGAATTTCCATATTTCAAAATGTGACCTGCTAAAAATGGATCAAACCGGCTTATGAGCTCAAGCAGCCCTAAAAAATTCCCATTCTTCAATGATCCAAATCTTTCTTCTATTCCTCGAAAAGACAAGCCACGTTCAGCTAACGTACAAATAACAGCTATGACACGCCTCAAGACATGTTCCCAGTAATCGCACTCTTCCTGAATTTGTTTTTCCAACTGTTGTCCCAACCCCCCCGCACCTTGTCTGCGAGTTAAGTATGTTAGCATAGAGTCTCGGTGAGTAGTGCTTTTTTCATGATGATCAATTACAATAGTATTTCGCCAGTCACTGAACCCTTCTCTTATAATAAAATGTGAGACATTTTTAGGAGCAAACAGTTTACAAACATAACAGTAAACTGATCCTGTTGATGGTGAATACAATAACCACTCTCTCTTGTATTTCTCAGCATTGGCTTTTGTCCCAACGAAAAGTTTTTGTGAACAGTATCTTGCTGGTTTGCCACTACTGAAATGCCGGTAAGACTTGTCAAATGGCCCATTGTGGTGTTGACAGTCACTGGGTCCACAAGCAATCCAATAAGCCACATCAGCAGAGAAATCAAGCCACAACCCTGGATCTTTTGCTATATTTACTTCATCTTCTGCAGACTGATTCATTTCACCACCATCACCATGGTCCACTAAACTTTCATTTTCAGCAATTATTTCAACCCCAGAATGTCTTGTAAAGCAACTTGAATCAACATTTGCAGTAGAGGTATCAAGAGAATTTACAGGCAAAGTGAGATCAGTAGTGAGACATGTGGTAGATGAACCTGCTTGTGACACCTCGGTGATTCCAACGTCATCATATTTTGATTTTGAAGTGATCAAAGTGGAATTTGTGTCCACTTCTGATGACGGAGATTGGTTTTGATTCAGAATCGGTATATCATGTTGACGTTGTGGTCGTGGAACTTGTGTGAAGAAATCAGTCAGCTTTGCAGTCTTGGACTCTAAATCCAAAGTCTTCTCTTGTTTCTCTTTTGATAGTTTTCGCTTTTGTGCACCACTTAACTGAACACGTTTCATCTTGGTTCTTGGGGTCTGTAAAATACAGAAATAAAAAGAATATTTTATTTGTATATTATGTGGCAATCAACACAGTTACACATATCACAATCTTGGCTTTGTTCTTTTATTCTCAGAAAGACAAAATGGGAACCGTACACAACCAAAGTGGCAATTTAAATATAAGTGGCAATTAAATATAACTCAACCGAAATATCAACTCGAAATGTTGAATACAAATCAAATCGAAAGAAGGAACCAAAAGAAGGAACCGAAAGAAGGAACCGAAACCTATAAAATAAAAATACTTAACATTAGAATTAATAATACGCCATCTATAAAAATATCAATATTAACATTTCACTATTAACGAGCCACATTTTATATTTACATTTATTTATTTATTTAAAACACAATATTTAATTATAGGAAATATGAACATTTGCTTAGGGCCTAAATTGTCCTAACTACGTTTGATGTTATATATACATTACAAATTATTCACTCTGGTTATTACAATCTAAATTCTTTTATACTGTTATGACAATAGATAAATAAATTATAAAATAAAGATACGTGTATGATAAAATATTGTTATATATACAAATAAAGTACACTTCATAGACTTACCCTAGAGAAGAAGAGAGAGCAACAGATAAACTTCTTCAACGTAATTAACTTAGGTCAGTATATCTTATTATTATAATGGCCGTGATAAACATCACTTGATACAACAGCAATATAGAGAGTTTATAGTTTCTTTTATTTTAATATTAATTTATATTACAATTCTATAAACCTAAATCTTTCTGTAAAACAATACCAAATGATTATGTAAAATATATATTTAATATTATATGCACAAATCACACGTTCAGAGTAACTTCCTATAGCACACGAAAATATTTAATCTATATGTATTTTTAATATGGCGCTCAAAGATTTGATATAAACAAAATAATAACGCAAAGCGTAAAGTGTGTGATTACAACGAAATATATTTATTCTCTCAAAAGGGTTGTTGTTCACTACAAATTCAAACAATGAAAAAAAAATACTATATATGAATATATATAATTCAGTTTTCAACAGCTTATAGGCTATAAGCCGCGATTATAATAGTATAATAAATCCATGGTAAATCCGACAATGGAAAATTTCTGTGGTGCCCCCCTTCCCTTGATGCCCTAAGCACGGGCTTATTTTGCTTAATGGTTAATCCGGCCCTGTCAACAAGGCAAAACGAACTTTCTATCGTGTCAATAATAACACTCGTACTTTGTCAAAAAATATTTTAGTACTTCCATTTTTCCCGGGCTTTTTAGGCATTGTTAATATACTTAAACTTTTGGATATTAATGTAGTATTTTCATATAACAATATTGTGAAAAATATCATAGTAAAAAATAGCCCTACCAATAATTCAGGCATTATCTATAAAATTGGTTGTAAACAATGTGATTCCTTTTACATAGGTCAGACGGGAAAGGATTTGCACACACGTATAAAACAGCATCAATATTCCGTTAGAACAGGACAGTTGTCCAGTGCCCTTTTTGTCCATTTGTCAGAGTTATCCCACTGTATTGATTGGAATAATGCTTCAGTTTTATTCCACTCTAGCAACATTGTTAATAGAAATATTCTTGAGTCTGCCATTATCCAACTTTCAAATAACTTCAACATAAGCAAAGGTCTTTTTCAACTCGATCCTGTTGTTTTCAATTCCTTCAAAACAGATTTAGATAAGAAAGGTAGAACGCTAAATCTTTGGTAAACTTGTATGCTACTTTATTAACTGTTAATTTTCATTTTATTTTTATATACATCGAAATTTAACCAAAAAAGGCAGTGTTAAAACCCGGGCAGATTTCCAGTATAAATTTGTATTTTTATAATTCATTTGATCTTGTGCTAAAAATCGATATTTTTTCCTTACAAATCTGTATGCCTCTCTGATAATCCTTTAATTTTTATTTTTTATTTTTACTTCTCCGTTTATTGCATATATATATATATATATATATATATATATATATATATAATCATGCGGGTTGCTTCTACAGAGCTTCAATTTAATATTTAGGAGAAATCCAATGACAAGGAGAAATGTAAATGCCATGAAAAGTCTTCTTTAATGCGCAACGTTTCGAGCAATACGCTCATCTTCAGGCTGTTTAATAACAATGTGAAATTAAAATCAATATTGAATGAAAAACAAAACAGAAAATTTCTATAACCTATTCGTAAAGACAAATTTTAAAAGACTGAGAAAAGAGGGTTAAATTCTAAGTTATACAGATTTACATATAAAAATTAAGAAGCTATTTTTAAATACATATAGTAAATGTGAAATTAATACACTGGAAAAATTAACAATAGTACACTGGAATAATGGAACTAGCTACCTTACACTGCAGTTTCCGAGGCTGACTAATTTGAGCAGAGACAAGAACGGAAACACAAGAGATGGCGAGGGCGATTGGGGAAGGAGGGATTATAAGGAATTGGGGAAGGAGGAGGGATCATAGCAAATTGAGGGGGACAGCAGATGAGTCAACATTCAGACTAGGGGACAATGCTTTAATGAAAAGCGATTCTAAAATTCTTAGTGAGTTGGGACAAGTATTACAACCAAGAATTTTAAAATTGTCTAAAGTGACATCAATTTTACATTTAATGCTGTGTTCGCGAATACTCGAGGCTTCTTTAGTTTTTAAAATTTTACCTGTTCGGCCACTTATTCCCATATGCGAATAAAATCTAGCCCTGAGAGAGCGAACAGTGCTGCCAATGTAATTCCCAAGGAGACACCTAGGGCAGGTAAATAAATATACAACACCGCTACGCAACGAGTCAGGGGTTCGATCCTTCGCTGAGAAAAAGCTACCTAAAGACGTTTTATTAATAAATATGATGCGGAAATCAGTATGATAAAAAAATTTCCTTAACAATTTTGTAAATTTAAGCTTAAATTCCTTATTCAAAGGACCCATTTCAGGTACCAAGAAATATTTTATATCCTTCGGCACTGTAATACATGGAAGTTGAGGGCTATAAACATTATTTAAGAAGGATCTAATTAGTTTGTCTACATATTGAACAGGAAAACTATTATTAGTAAAGTATGATCTTAGATTATTAAATTCATCATTAAGTAAGGTAAAATTAGAGGTCAAATTATATCCTCTGAACAGGAGAGTTTTAATACAAGACATCTTATAGTTGAAATCAGTAAAACTAAAAAAATTCATGCCCAAACCAGTGAAAGTGGGTTTCCTGTAAACTGATATAGTAATAGAATCACCGTTTTTTGAAATTAAAAGATCTAAGAACGGGAGGGAGCCATTTTGCTCAGTTTCCATTGTATACGTTATATTGGGGTGCAAAGAATTTAGGAAGTTAAAGAATTGTTGCGCTTGTACCGCATTATCAAAGACTGCTATCGAATCATCAACGAAGCGTCGATAGAAAATTGGCTTGAGATGAGTGGGAGATTGTCTAAAAATTACACTTTCTAAATGAGTCATAAAAAAGTCAGCTGCTAACGGTCCGACTGGTGATCCCATCCCTACCCCATCAATTTGTTGGTAAACCTTATTGTTGAAAGTGAAATAGCATTGTTTGAAGACCAATTCTAAAAGTTCCTTAAAATGAGACAATGAGAAACCATGAAAATTATCAACTGAGCTAAAAACCCTATCTAAAATAATGGCAATAGTTTCAGATACAGGTACATTTGTGAAAAGTGACTTTACATCAAAACTGACAAAAAACTTTTTTGAATCGAAGTTTTTACCAAGGAGGTCTTTTTGGAATTCAAACGAGTTATTTATAGTGTAAGCATTTTTCGCAAAGGGGGACAGGAGACGAACAACAAATTTTGCCAATTGAAAGGTGGGTAAGTTATACGAAGCTAAAATAGGACGGAGAGGTGTTCCAGCTTTATGGATTTTAGGCAGACAGTATAATTGAGCAAGATTAGCACCAGATGCGAACAACTGAGAGTAAGTATCATTTTTTATTATCTTTAAGGACTTTAGTCGTGACAGAAATCTATTAACTTGGTCTTCTAACCTTACAATGACTTTATTTACAGGTAGACAAACTAATTAGATCCTTCTTAAATAATGTTTATAGCCCTCAACTTCCATGTATTACAGTGCCGAAGGATATAAAATATTTCTTGGTACCTGAAATGGGTCCTTTGAATAAGGAATTTAAGCTTAAATTTACAAAATTGTTAAGGAAATTTTTTTATCATACTGATTTCCGCATCATATTTATTAATAAAACGTCTTTAGGTAGCTTTTTCTCAGCGAAGGATCGAACCCCTGACTCGTTGCGTAGCGGTGTTGTATATTTATTTACCTGCCCTAGGTGTCTCCTTGGGAATTACATTGGCAGCACTGTTCGCTCTCTCAGGGCTAGATTTTATTCGCATATGGGAATAAGTGGCCGAACAGGTAAAATTTTAAAAACTAAAGAAGCCTCGAGTATTCGCGAACACAGCATTAAATGTAAAATTGATGTCACTTTAGACAATTTTAAAATTCTTGGTTGTAATACTTGTCCCAACTCACTAAGAATTTTAGAATCGCTTTTCATTAAAGCATTGTCCCCTAGTCTGAATGTTGACTCATCTGCTGTCCCCCTCAATTTGCTATGATCCCTCCTCCTTCCCCAATTCCTTATAATCCCTCCTTCCCCAATCGCCCTCGCCATCTCTTGTGTTTCCCGTTCTTGTCTCTGCTCAAATTAGTCAGCCTCGGAAACTGCAGTGTAAGGTAGCTAGTTCCATTATTCCAGTGTACTATTGTTAATTTTTCCAGTGTATTAATTTCACATTTACTATATGTATTTAAAAATAGCTTCTTAATTTTTATATGTAAATCTGTATAACTTAGAATTTAACCCTCTTTTCTCAGTCTTTTAAAATTTGTCTTTACGAATAGGTTATAGAAATTTTCTTTGTTTTTCATTCAATATTGATTTTAATTTCACATTGTTATTAAACAGCCTGAAGATGAGCGTATTGCTCGAAACGTTGCGCATTAAAGAAGACTTTTCATGGCATTTACATTTCTCCTTGTCATTGGATTTCTCCTAAATATATATATATATATATATATATTATTTATTTATTTATTTTTTGTTTTTTTCCTTTCTGTAACCTATATATAGGCTGTAACCCTTTTATGTACTTCAGTGTTCCTGAGGATGTCATTAGACGAAAGCGCTTGAGCACCATTTTGTGTTTCCTTTCCTTCGTGGTTTTATTCATCATAAATATTTTTCACGTGTTACTTTCGTGAAATAATTTTCATATATATATATATATATATACACACACACACACACGAAGTTTGTTCAAAACGTATCCGGACTAATGCGATTATAGACAGAATATGATACTTATAGGATTTGGGGCTTAACCTCCCTCAAAGTACGCTCCTTATGAAGCCACACACTTTGCCCAACGATCTTGCCACTGTTGAAAATAGTTTTCGAAACCACTTTTTGGAATGGCCAAAAGCTGCTCCGTCGAATTTCTTTTAATGGTCTCAACATCATCGAATCGGTGTCCTTTCAGGATTTGTTTGAGCTTTGGAAACAAAAAAAGTCGCATGGACCACATCCGGCGAATATGGAGGCTGCTGTACTTAGTGGGTAGCGTTTCTGGCCAAAAATTGCTGGACAAGTTGCGATGAGTGAGATGGCGCGTTATCGCGATGAAGCATTCAGTCTCCGGACTCCCACTTTTGCAGCCGTTTCCTCCGAACTGCTTCACGTAGACGTCTCAAAACTTCAATGTAAAATTTCTTGTTGATTGTTTGTCCCTGTGGAGCATATTCATGGTGCCCAACACCTTCACAGTAAAAGAAAAACAAGTAACATGACCTCATCGTAAGAAATCGCCGCGAAACAAAATACGTTTAACTTTATCGGCTCACCACAGTGAACTGACGCTACACAATGAAGTGCAACCCTATCAGTCAACTTGGCTCAACATGCAGGGACATGTTTAGCACAGTCACAACAACAAGCGTAACCTTGTTAAAAAAAAAACCACCCTGTCCGGATACTTTTTGAACAGCCCTTTTATATATACTGTATGTATACTTTCACAGCTAAGTTTGGCCTAAAGTTAGGGAAACTGGGATCACAGTTAGGGTAGATATTAGGGTTCAGTCAGGTGTGTTATGAGACGAATGGTGCAGTGACTTTAACATAGGATAGGGGTAGGTCTAATGCTAGTATGGAGGAGAAGGGATGGAAGGTGGTTTCAAACAAAGGAAGTAAGGTTAGTTAAGAAATCCGAACCTGTTGCTTTTAGTAACAGATCGGAGGTCACAGACAGGGGAAAGATGAATTGAGGAAGATTGTTCCAGAGTTGACCGGTTGAGTAAATGAAAGATTGAAAATACCGATTAACCCTTGCGTTAGAACGTTGGACGGAAAAGGAATGAGAAAGTGTAGAAAGTCTGGTACTGCGTGCTCTCCTTAAAAGAGGAGGCATGCAGTTAGAGAGTTCAGAAGAGCAATGTCCGTTATAATGACGATAGTAAAGAGAGAGTGAGGCAACATTGCGGTGAAGAGAGAAGGATTGAAGATAGTCAGTAAGAAGCGGGGAATTGATGAGACGAAAAGCCTTTGATTCCACCCCGTCAAGTACGGCTGTGTGGGTTGAGCCACCCCATACATGGGCGGACAAGACCCCTGTACAGAAACAGCAACTGAGTGGGGGTGAAGAAATTGCGAAGCCGGTACAACACATCTAACCTCTTGGAAGCTGTTTTAGAAAGTATAGGTGATCTTTTCAGGAAAGATCACGAAAAAATGAAACGCCAAGAATATCAAGAGAAGAGGAAGGATTGAGTTCTGCTGTTGAAGGTAAGGGGATAGTCGTGTGTAAGATTGTGACGAAACAGATGGAGGAACTGAGTTTTTGAGGCATTGAAAGACACAAGGTTTTCTCTGCTCCAATCAGATCTAGCAGAAAGATCAGAGGTCAGGTGATCCCATATAGTATGGGACCAAATTTTAAGTAAATACTTGCAGATAACCAGAGTGAGTGTATTCCCTTCGGAAGTTGTAGGAATAATAAAGTTTAGAAACCGGTTTGGTAGGATACTGAGCTATGAAGAATGATTAAGGACAGTTAAAAGCTTTTAGAAACTTTAAGCATAATGATAGGATAACATACGTAAATAAATATAGGTTAGTACGTAACTTTTCAAATAAACTAATAAGGAAGAACAAGAGGAAAGCTGAATTAAATCTTCCTGGTAACATGATAAAGACTCCAAAGAGTTATTTATTTATTTTTTATAAATGTGCAAGAGAAGTAACAGAATATGCTCTTTGGATCAGTAATAGAAATGACCAAGATAGAAGTAATGCTTTGAACAACTACTTTGCGTCTGTTTTTACTGTAGAGAATTTAGATAATTTTAATTTCGTAGCAAAGAATAAATGCCAAAGTATATAAAACAGTGCACATATTGTTGAGGATACAATTAAAGAAAAAATTAAGAACATTAAATCAAATAAAGCAGCTGGCCCGGATGATATTTGATAATGATAATGACAATGATAATGATAAAGATAAGTTTTATTGGCAGGAGACAATTCCCATAAAAAGAACTTTATGGTAAAAAAGATATTTATGATAGGATTCTCAAGGAGGGCATGAATAGTTTAGCAACACCTCTTGGTATCATTTTCAGTGAGTCAGTCCAGTTCACAAAAATACCAGGAGGCTGGGAAAAGGCATATGTAGTGTCAATGTTTAAAAGAGGTAACAAAAAGGTAATTGGGAATTAGCTAGTTAATTTAATATTTCTTGTAGGGGCGATATTCGAAAAAATTATAAAAGATAGCATTGAGGAGCATTTGGATGAGTTTAACTTGGTGTTAGATACCCCCAACATGGCTTCAGGTCAGGCGGATCATGTTTAACTAACTGCTTATAATTTTTGGAAAATATGACTGATCAGTTAGATAAAGGGGATGATGTAGACATTACGTATTTAGACTTTAGTAAAACATTTTAGAAGGTACTACATAGGAGGCTAATACATAAGTTAAGCTTATATGACATTTTAGACTTAGTTCTAAATTGGATAGAACTAAGTATGGTTATATATCTGATTGGCAAGATGTGAAAGGTGGAGTTCCTCAGAGTCCAGTATTGTGGCCGTTGCTATTTGCTATTCACTTGTGTACGATTTGGAAGTAGAAATTGACAGTAACAATTCTAAGTTTGTTGATGATACCAAATTAGCTACGGCAGCTAGAAATTTAGAAGGCACTTATAAGTTAGAGAAAGGCATAGATAAACTAACAGCGTGGGTAGGAACATGACAGATGAAATTTAATTATCAAAAGTGTAAGGTACTTCACATGGATCGAAACAAAAGGGAATTTGGATATGAGATGGTTAAAAATTGGTTTGAAGATATAGAAAAAGAAAGAGACTTAGACATAATAATCTGTAGCGACTTTAAATCCTCCAAACTGTGTCTAGAGGCTAGGAACAAAGCTAGCATAATGTTAGGAATTTTAAATGGAAATGTTAGTTATAAAAGTAGAGACTATCCAAAAGTTATATAATTCCTATGTTAGACCTCATTTAGAATATTTTGTACAGAAATGGTCTCCACATTTTAGGCAGGATATTAAATCGCTGGAAGGCGTAGGGCAACTAGCTTATTTCTGGTTTGAAAAGAGTGGATTATAGTGACAAGCTAAAGAAAATCGGTATGTTTTCGTTTAAGAGATGTCTTGGAGGTGACCTGATACAAGTTTACAAGATGTTTTTGGGTTTAGGTAATTTAAATGTTTATGAACATTTCATATTTGACTATGAAAATAACATAAGATTTTCCCCATCTAACGGTAAAAAGACTGGTGGAATACAAAAATTTCAATAAATTTAATATGTACATGGGAACCTTCCGGTCTTCTAGTTTTTTAAATAAATTTGTGGTTCACTCTATCACATGCCTTACTTA
This sequence comes from Bathynomus jamesi, assembly GCA_023014485.1. NCBI lineage: Eukaryota > Metazoa > Arthropoda > Malacostraca > Isopoda > Cirolanidae > Bathynomus > Bathynomus jamesi. The sequence continues at coordinate 403,790 of JAJOZX010000959.1, read as the reverse complement.
TATCTAGGAAACGGCTATAAATAGTTGAATTAGTGTAAGTGTATTTAGATATTATTTCCTTAAGTACATAGATGCACAGGTCAGTTGAGTGGGACCTTTTAAAACCAAACCGATTAGATGTCCATAAGTAATCATTTAATCGGATTAACAAAAGTTTTTCTAGTAGTTTCGAGAAGCGGGAAGCGACAGCAATAGGCCTGTAATTATTGCTGGAGAGAATGTCCCCATCCTTATTTTTGACAAGGGGCAAGATATATACCCTCATGAACTCTGCAGGGATATCGCTATGAGCAAGCATGGCTGATAAGAGCAATGATATATGCAGACATACTACATCATTGGCATATTTTAAGTGCTCATTTGATAGGTCATCTACCCCTGACACAGAACCAGTCTTTAACTCTTTAATTAACCGCTTTCCTTCAGGAACTGATACCAAAGTATTTTCCCTTGTTCCTCCCACAGTCGTTTCGCTGCAATCTATTTTAAGATTTTCCCTACTCACACTGTTAAAAATGTTTGAGTAGTGGATTTTCCACAGCTTTGCAATTTCATCCTTCCCCGACACCCCATCGATTGTCGGAGGGAGGGCATTTTTGACACCCGTTTGATTCTTAACAAATTTCCAAAATTTATCATTATCATTATTTATGTGAGCATCACAGGCTTTTGATGCTCGAATAGAATCTTCTTTCTGGTTACATCGCCTTATGGCTGCCTTATACTGACCCCTACTTCTACACGTATTCATGTATACTGGTCCTAATCTGGGTCTACCATGAAAGCACCACAAATCGTAGGCGTCTTTCGATTCCCTCTTGAGGGGGGCAATAAAATCATTCCATCCAAGAATAATCTCAGTATGATAGTTGTAAGATTTAATCAGGGGGCTTCCTGCTTCTCTTAACAGGGATACTATCTTCTTATAATACCTATTTATGAGTTTACAGTGAGAATCATTTGAGCAAGGATTACTGCAGGCAAGATGCAAAATTTCTAAATTGTTAAAGAGGTGACCTGTTCTGTCTTTATATTTTATTCTCTGTTGCATATTAACATTAGACCAATCGATGCGATTATTCTTACCTATTGAGTTCTTGTTATGCCGTTACGCATACGTTGGTAAAATTAATTAATACAGTAGTTTAACGGTCGATGATCAGAAAGAAGGAAATCATGAAGACTATGAACTCTAACAACTCGATCCTTTAGATTATTACTAGTGAGACAATGCTCAATCCACCTGGTGGTACCACTCATATCACTCACTAACTCATGTGAAATTATCACTGGTTACCCCTAATACATCTACATCACTTGTACTTAATTTAGCCGACTCGCACATGTTACTCAATTCTATAAAGAATTCCGAGTTCACATGCGCATTAAAGTCCCTTATTATTGTAGAGTGAGAATATTTTCGGTTATCTGGTAATGACTTAATTTTGTACAGCAAATCAATGTATTCATCTAAATTACTGCAGTTGTTGTATGGTAAATAGCAGTTTACAATTGATATGCAATCATTGTTCACTCGTAATTCAATGCCTAACAACCTTACATTATCGCTTGTTAAAAATTTTATATGTTTTGACAAATTTTTCCTTATTAAGAAAGCAACACCACCAAAAGGCCTACCATATATTATTTCATTTGACGAGTCTACTGCTGATGACGCGTGGTACATAAAGTCATCATGGATGGTCGAGAGGAATTTTAGCTCTTGCTTAGGTAGCCAGAGCTAAACTTCCTCTCTAAAATACTAAAATAGTAAAATAAAATAGTAAAATAAAATAGTAAAAATAGTAAAATACTAAAATACTAAAATAGTCTAATGGGGTGAGTTCTGACTCGGGCAACCTCGATAGACCTTAGACTTAGAGGCTTCATATTGTCTGTGATGTCCTTATGTTTTTATGTTCTAAATTTAGCGGTTGGTTAAAACCCCCCATCAGTTTCATTACTACTTATCAAAGTTAATCTCAAGTACATTTTTTATAGTGTTCATTTACATTCGAAATATTTATTTTCAGTTCGAATCTTGCGGCTGTAACAGTGTTCTACCCGAATTTATTTTACTCTAATGTAGAAATATGGAGACTCGAACTTAGCCATTTAATAAGTAAGTTCAACCAAATCCAATTTTCTTCATAACAAATGTATAAAGAAAATGTTGACCAACAAAAATCTGTGGAAAATGTGATGAAAGTTTCAAAAACGTTTTGTGTGTGTGTGTGTGTGTGTGTGTGTGTGTGTGTGTGTGTTTTGTGGGTTGCACAGTGTGAATAGTCCTCAAACTACACAAGCTTCCATACAAAAATTCGCGCAAACGAGCAAAACAAAAAAGTACTTGAATATTTAACAATGTACATCAATATGAGCTGTAACTTTATGCTATGGCTATTTCAATCAAACGTCACCAATTTTTTTTTTTAAATACTATCAGTCTTACAAGTGCCGAATCCAGGGAAGCTAGGTTCCGCCTAGCATAGAAACGTACTCTTGTAAGAGTACAAAGAAAATGTCAGATATTGAAGAAATAACGGTGAATTATTTCTCTATGTAATTAATCAATAATAAACGCAGAACCTCCTGGAACAGTGCAACACCCGTAATTAATATTTTCAATTTAATAAAGAAATATATCTTTAAAACTATATCATAAAATACATTCTAAATATCAACTTGAGTTCTGCAGCATATACAAAACTAAACAGCATTATCTCGGAAGAGATTATAAAACAGATTAATATTTTAAAACGCTTGAAGGAATGTACCATGTGGTACATAAAAATACTCTCCCACAGATTAAGACATTTTGCTGCAGATCCTAATGTCGGTTGATTACTTTCTTCAACTTTTGTTCATTCCTTGGGAAAGTTTTGTAAAACACCAAAGCGCTCGGAATGTATCGCATTTAATAAAGTTCACGTAAAAATTGTGAATTATTCCCCATTTACTATATACAGGGTGTCTCAAAAGTCACTATCTATTTCGGTGACATTAGATGTTTTTTTTAAAAATGCTATGCTGGCATAAAGATATGTACTTCTGGTGAAAATTTGTGTATTTAAAAAAAGTTAATTGGTTTATTATCTTGACATGCTTGAACAATTCCTCGAACCTCAACTTCTTACAGATGGCATTCTTGACACAGTAGTTTTTCAGCAGGATGGAGCACCGTGCCATTATTCAATAATTGTACGTGATTATCTTGACAGACGCTTCCCCGGTCGCTGGATTGGTCGTGGAGGAACACAACCATGGGCAGCACGTTCACCCAATTTAACACTATTAGATTTTTTCGCCTGGGGTTTCATTAAGTCTAAGGTGTACACTGGTAGAAGAATTAGTGATGTAGCCGAACTTCGAAATCGTATTACCGATGCAGTTCAGAAAATAACACCTCAAATGCTGGAAAGTGTGTTCCGGGAAACAACTTATCGCTTTGAGCTCTGTAGAGACACTGATGGTCGCCATGTGGATACAGATAAATAAATAGCACTAATTCTTTGTGGCACTTACTTTGAAATAAATATATTTTTCATGTTTTAAACCAGTTTTTCGTAATTCTCATTATTTTTAAAATAGATAGTGACTTTTGAGACACCCTGTATATATATATATATATATATATAACCCCTATGTCATGTTTCAATGAGCGGTGGAGTGGGAAAGTGAGGGGATTATCGTCCTCCACGTTCAGATGTACTAACCCGTAGCTGGTTCGGTTCCCACGTAAAGCTGTTGAGCCCCTCCGTTACATGACTTTGCTGTTAGAAGAAGGTTAATCTACTCCAAACATACATACATTATTATTATTATTATTATTATTATCATCATCGAATATAAATGAACATCCCAAGTCATTTGTTTTTAATTTCTTCTTAGGCGAACTAGGAGGCTACATGGGACTTTTCCTCGGCTCCAGTTTAATATCGTACATCGAGTTGGGTACGTTCGTTACCTTAGCTCTTCTGACCACTTGGAGAAGGCGAAGAAATAGAAATGAGACGAACGAGCAGCAGGGATGAGATAAGGAAGAGATCGGAAGCACTGTTAAAGAGAAGGTTTCTCTACACCAGATCTTACGTAATAGTTTTGACATAAAGCATGATCGGTTCATAATAAAACTAAGACCGTAGACCAATGGTTCCGAGCCTTTCCTGGCTCAAGGCACACCAGTGTCATACTTTCTTCTTTCGCGGCACCTCGAAGGGTTTTTGTCTCCCACTATTCACCATCCAGTTTTCCCCTACTCTTCCAACGCCACGTAGCCTCAAACTAGGGTTGCCAGATTTTTCAAATGCCCATGCGGGACAAAAAAATTTCAGTTTTTTTTTTTAAGACCACTTTTTTTTCAAATTGAAACTAGATTTCTTCAACGGTTGCAACAAACAGTTAAATAATGCTTAACAATTAAACATCGTGAATAATATTGAAATTATTATACATAATATTGAAATGTAAATAATATTGAAATTATCATAGCATATAAAATACTGTAGTACACATCGCTTTACTAATTATATTATGACATACAGTATGTCAATATTTGTCTGAACTTTTAATCTTCTTCAAAATTTTAGCTCCATCTTCTGACTTCAAGTATAACTGAAATTCCTTGCAAGTCATAGAAAAATTTTCTTTAATCATGAGTTCTGATTCCAAGTTTTCGATGAGCAACCGATTTCTCTGTTTCCTCCAGTTGGTTGTCATCAAGCTAAAAATTCTTTCAGACACAGCGTTGGAATGAGGAATGGAAAATATATGCTTAAAATTTGCTTAAAAAATATTTTTCCCGAGACATTTTGAATAGAAAGCGGGACGCGAGATTTTTTTGATCAAATGGGGACGTCTGGCAACCCTACCTCAAAATGAGCCTATTCAGTTTCCATATAGTCGTAATAAATTGCGAGTTTAGTTTAACTTGAAATTTTCATATCTTCATACCTTCATATTTTCTTCGTATCTTCTTATCTTCTTATCTTCATATACTCATTAATTTCTGAATTTTCAATTACTTATTTTTGGCACTTTCCTATAATTTTCATGACACAGGTTGGGAAACATTGCCGTAGAGAGTGAATAAACAAAGTTTGCTTCGATATCTTTATTTTTTGTTTCATAATCTACAGTAATTTTATTCGAAAAGGCAGGAGACAATATATGTGCTGCCATCTACTACAACCATCTTTCTCCCTCAGTATTGCTGAGAAGAAATCAGAAATATTTTATGAAGGAAACTAAAATAAAATTATATGGGAAAGAATATGGAAAAAAAACATTGTGGCATAGATTGGTGTAGGCCTATTCAGCACACATTTTAGTAATGCATAAACCGGGGACACCTGTTAAATAAGAACTTAATACAGGTAATGCAAAAAATTTTCTATTAAAAATAATTCTAAAATTTTATATATTTACAGTTGTATGTGCATCGAATGTCCGGCAATAAGATGCTAAATTAATTCCTTTCGGGTTTTTATGTAGGCCTTGCAAAAATTTTTTTACATTTGATGTAATACAAAATTAATTGCAAAGATATAATTTCGCGTTCAAATCTTTATGTACTTAAAAAAACATAATTAAAATACATTGTTTGCTTTAGTATTTTAAAACTAGTATAAAAATACATATAAAATATTTTAAAGCTGCCTAAATTTCTGTCATAAAGAGGGTAGAGAAATTTTTTTTTAGGTAATTTTGGAATACTCTTTGAAATAAAGCATTAACGAAGGTATAAACATTAAGTTCAAATTATATATATATATATATATATATATATATATATAGGGTGTCTGAGAAATCGTGCACCAAAGGCTTTATTCAGATTTACGAGGTTTACGAGTCGAAATGGTTTATAAGTGATGTTTAATTACAATATATGTTCAGTAATGATCGAATAATAAAATTAATAGTATGTACCGTTAATCAAAAAGTTATCTGAAAATAATTAAATTAATTGAATGAAGCTACATTAGCCAATGGTACTCGTTATATATATATATATATATATATATATATGGAGAGTAATGCGCCTCGGTGGTGTAGTGGTTGGCGTTGCTGACTACGAATCCATCGGCCCCAAAATCGAGACCCGGTGATGGCAGGCGGCGCGCAGCAAAACCCAGCTATTCATCCTTCCACACAATAAAGAAAGTGGTTGGTAGATAAATGGGTACCCTGGGTAGCTTAGTGGTTAAGACGCATGGCTGCTGGTGGGGCGTGGTTTCCACGTTAAACTGTAGGTCTAAGGTGGAGTGAAAAGCTTGACCTTCGTCAGAATGAATAATTCGGGCGAAATCAAAGTCAAAGAATATATATATATATATATATATATATAATATATTATATACGAGTATATGTCGATAATCCTGAAAGCAGTTTTTAAACCCATACTTCTGAAACTCTAATTTCTCACTAATGCAATGAGTGTTTCATGAATGAAGGAAATTATGTACTATCAGGATATATTTTCATAGTTATTTTGTGTAATAATATTAATTTAATGTGTTTAAACAACCCAAAGCATTATTATGACTGCTTGTTTGTTTACTGTTAATGTTATATATATATATATATATATATATATATATATATATACACACTTCCTGGAAACAAGTTCGCCTGAAAGTATGAAACTTCTAAATACTACAAAAATTAGAAATCAGTAATGACTGGATCATTTTATTACTGTTAACAAAAAGGAATAAAAATATCCAAAGGAAAACGAAATATTACTAATTAGTAATTTTTCATGCTTTTTAAAAATTTTGTTCGTAGGTGAACTCTTTTCCGAAACTGTACATAAGTGAACAATATAAACTATATGTATGTTGTAATTTACGATAGAATGTTGTATGTGTGTTCATGCCATGAAACGTAAAATTGATAGGCTTTGTGTCGTAAATAATGGCGCAACTGTTGGCAAAAAGTTATTAAATCAGTTTAATAACCAATTACTAATATTATGTTCATAATTAAAAAAGTTAATTGTATTATTTAAGGAAGGGATGGTCGGCAATCAGTTAATTTTTCGTTGGATTGAGGAAGTCGCAAGTCGGTCGGTTGGTTGGTTGGTTGGTTGGTCAATCTTTTGATTAATTCGCTAAGAATTAAGATTTATAAATAAGGAAGCCAGGGTCCCTAGTTCAGTGTGTAATACCGTTTCCGTATAAACAAAGTGAAGACACTGAGATCGAGGGTTCGAATCCCGATGATGCTGTAATAAATTAATAATAATACCAGTTTCTGATCATCATGACTTTTAATAATTAATAATAATGAGCACTCATTGGTCTATACCTGGGACTTCAATATACATGTATATCGAAGTCCTCGTCTATACCCAGACATACTTTGCGTTGCATATAATATATATATATATATATATATAATATATATGATGCAAATCCACAAGGAAAAGGAAAACTGATTCCAAGGCCTTTCATGCATTCAGAAGTACACCTCGTCAGGGAATGAAGGGAGAAGGCGAGATAACGAAAATATATACATATGTACAACGGGACAGAAAAATAAAAAGATTAGCACATGATTAACAAGAGTTAATTAGAGGCAAAAGGTATTTTAACAGGATATTGTCAATTTTATACATTCCCGCACTGTTGTTGAAATTATTTTTAAAATGGATAAATGCACATTCTAGAATATTCCTTTCAACTATATCTGTGCTTTTAACGAGCGCTTTAGAACTATCCCACTTGATACTATGATTACATCTATACATATGGTTAAACAATCCATTAGAATTATTTGCTTTAAGTATAATAATACTGTTAAATCACGCCTAATAAAGAATATCCCGGATAATGTGGTTCGCTGTGTGTATTCGTGTATTCGATCGGATGTACACAATGTAACAGTATATATAGTCCAAACGGGAAAAACGTTAGATATTACGGTAAAACAGCAGAAATATGCGTGTAGAACAGCAAATAATTCTAATACATTGTTTAACCATATGTATACTGTAGATGTAATCATAGTATCAAGTGGGATAGTTCTAAAGCGCTCGTTAAAAACACAGATATAATTGAAAAGAATATTCTAGAATGTGCATTTATCCATTTTAAAAATAATTTCAATAACAGTGCGGGAATGTATAAAATTGACAATATCCCGTTAAAATACCTTTCGTCTCTAATTAACTCTTGTTAATCATGTGCTAATCTTTATATATATATATATATATATACATTCAACTGCAAAGAACACGCAGTATAAATAACGTAAAGAACGACGCTTGAATAGGAGATATTCCGCGCAAGACGAGAAAGAGAAAACAACAAATGAAAAAATGAAGTACCACCTGGGAATCGAACCCGGGATCTTCCGATTGCCGGTCAGACGCGATAACCACTACACCATGGACTTCACTCTTCCAAATGCCGTAATTCCTCTACATACTCGCAGAAACCAATGCCCCAAGGGGGCACCTCCCGCATGCCGTAACATTATATACATTCAACTGCAAAGAACACGCAGTATAAATAACGTAAAGAACGACGCTTGAATAGGAGATATTCCGCGCAAGACGAGAAAGAGAAAACAACAAATGAAAAATGAAGTACCACCTGGGAATCGAACCCGGGATCCCGATTGCCGGTCAGACGCGATAACCACTACACCATGGACTTCACTCTTCCAAATGCCGTAATTCCTCTACATACTCGCAGAAACCAATGCCCCAAGGGGGCACCTCCCGCATGCCGTAACATTATATACATTCAACTGCAAAGAACACGCAGTATAAATAACGTAAAGAACGACGCTTGAATAGGAGATATTCCGCGCAAGACGAGAAAGAGAAAACAACAAATGAAAAAATGAAGTACCACCTGGAATCGAACCCGGGATCTTCCGATTGCCGGTCAGACGCGATAACCACTACACCATGGACTTCACTCTTCCAAATGCCGTAATTCCTCTACATACTCGCAGAAACCAATGCCCCAAGGGGGCACCTCCCGCATGCCGTAACATTATATACATTCAACTGCAAAGAACACGCAGTATAATAACGTAAAGAACGACGCTTGAATAGGAGTTGAATGTATATAATGTTACGGCATGCGGGAGGTGCCCCCTTGGGCATTGGTTTCTGCGAGTATGTAGAGGAATTACGGCATTTGGAAGAGTGAAGTCCATGGGTGTAGTGGTTATCGCGTCTGACCGGCAATCGGAAGATCCCGGGTTCGATTCCCAGGTGGTACTTCATTTTTTCATTTGTTGTTTTCTCTTTCTCGTCTTGCGCGGAATATCTCCTATTCAAGCGTCGTTCTTTACGGTATTTATACTGCGTGTTCTTTGCAGTTGAATGTATATAATGTTACGGCATGCGGAGGTGCCCCCTTGGGGCATTGTTTCTGCGAGTATGTAGAGGAATTACGGCATTTGGAAGAGTGAAGTCCATGGTGTAGTGGTTATCGCGTCTGACCGGCAATCGGAAGATCCCGGTTCGATTCCCAGGTGGTACTTCATTTTTCATTTGTTGTTTTCTCTTCTCGTCTTGCGCGGAATATCTCCTATTCAAGCGTCGTTCTTTACGATATATATTATATAGAGAGAGAGAGAGAGAGAGAGCGTCACCTTTTTATTTATTAGGTCCGAGTTTGTGAATAAGTTGATTTTTCTGGTAGGCTTTAATTTTTTGAGGTTAGGTTAGGTTAACTTAGGTTAACCTAACCTAACGTAAAACAAATCACTCGGTGTGTAAAAGCCTGAGGTAGCATGAAATTGGAGTTACTGGATTTCGAATTTTGGAACTAAAATCCTGAGGCGCGTAAAATTCGAAAAAATAATCATTGTATACCGTAAAAAAGCGCTTTCTCTAAACTTTCTGACAGAACTCCCCCGGCTACTTTAACACAAGCGAAAGTGATTACAAATTTGGAAATATAAAAAATTATGACCTGTCGGAGCTACTGGATAAAAGATGAGCACGGACGAAAATTTACACAAATGTTGGATCAACTTGGGCATTTATAACATTTTTTTATGCAGGAAGGAGGGGCCAAGGGCGAACGCCCGCAAAAACGCCGCCCCCACATTAGGGTGGCCCAAAAATTAACTGAAAAAAATAAAAGTTTGAATCGCTATTCTCCACAAGGCTATTCCTGTTCCATATCACAAAAGAAGCGTTCATGCAAAAAATCAGAAAGATCGGCCAATATTTAGAGGTCGCGACCTCAAGGTAAAAATATCTAAATTCCGTAATTTCAGTAATTTTGGGTCACCATTATGTTCTACAATAAATATTTGCCGAGCAACGCCACTGTAGACTGTAAACCTATATCCAAAGAATCACTATATGATAGCAATGCACTCTTCCCACTAGCTCAGTTGGTCGCCAAGTCTCGGCAGGTGTAGACGTGTTTTTGTTGTGTTCCTGCCATCTGGGTTACGCCGCGTAGTGAATCACACCAGTAAGACAAGTTAAACTTTTCACCAGTGGTGGACACTATGCTTAGTTTTGATGTCATTCATTTACTGCACTGACCTTGATAAGCAATTTGGAACAATGAATTGTTTATTAAAATTGTTAAAAATTTTAAAAAATTTAAAATTTATAGAAGTTTATTAAAATTGTTAAAATTGTTTGTTTTATATTGTACATAAAACATATGTATAGGTTCTTTAACTCTAATTTCCATTTTATCTTTCATTCCACAGGCCAAGACCATGACAACGACAAGGAGCAGTCCGAAAGTTTGGCTCCTGGGTAAGCCGGACCCGGACATCTTGGGATCTGGCCTGCCAACAAACGGGGCTATTCTCAGGAACTTCATGTTTCACCACCAGAAGGGATCCACAATCGGTGACAGTGCTAAGGCCACCATAGACAGAGCGCTGACAATCTGGGACAAGGCACGAATTCCGACCCAGCGGGTGGACTCCGGCGTGCGCAAGCTTCGGAAGCTCTATGAAGAATATTGTGGGTTGAAGAAAAACCGATTGAAACCGAAAGACGGGTGCCGAATCAAGGAAAGAAAATTCAAGGAGAATCTCACCAAACTATTTGACATCTCACGAAAAGACGCCCTCAATATTATGACGGACGAAGAAGACACAGTTCCTGCAGATGCAACAGCAGGATCCCTCGAGCGCGAGTATGTCCGGGATCGACAAGACCTTGACGAACAAGGAGACTCGCAAGCGTCTCAGGAGTGATCAGGCCAGTGCTCGAAAGGAAAAAAGCATGTTGAGCGCCCAACAGGCGAATACGGCCGTTCCGTCTAGTTCCGCCATTGCTGACATCTGTAGCTCCTCCACATCGACGGAGTCCGAAGATGATTTCCAAGCTCCGTCAACATCCAGTCAAGATCATTCAAGGAATAAGAAATCGAAGCAGACCATTGTGACCAAGGAAGTAGCCGCCGCGCTCGACCTAGTGAAACTCTCTGACCGCGCTGCCATGTTCGTCGTAGGAGCCGTCACGCAAGCGCTCGGTCATGGCCTGGAGTCTGTGGCGCTATCCCGGAACACCATTCATTTTTGCGAGCGCGGGTCACCACTCGTGAGGCAGTAGCAATGCTCAACAGGCTGTTTTCTCGCCGGACAGCCCACTGCTTCTCCACTGGGACGGTAAACTGCTTCCAGATATCGCCGGCAATAAAGAGCTTGTGGATCGCGTCGCCATCTTGGTGACTGGTGGTGAAACAGAGCAACTTCTTGCCGTCCCTAAGATCGGCCGCGGCACGGGAGAGGAGCAGTGCAATGCATGTGTTCAAACGCTGGAGGAATGGAACCTCAAACCCATGATCCAGGGACTAGTCTTCGACACGACGGCAACTAATACTGGGCTGAATATGGGCGCGTGCACCCTAATTGAGAAGGCTCTGGACAAGGAGCTCATCTGGATCGCGTGCCGTCATCACATGTTCAAGGTAATGTTGTCGGCCGTATTTTCTGTCGCCCTGACACCAACCGGTGGGCCTGAAATGGGAATCTTCAAACGCTTCCAGAAGACCTGGCCTGATATTAATATAGTTGATTTCCGTTCTGCTGGAGACGAGTTCTTCGTTGGCATGCCGGATGGCCTACGAGAGGAGATGATGTCATTTTAATCGGAGGCAGTCAAGAGCCAGCTCCTACGGGATGACTATGGAGAGTTGCTTCAGCTCTGTCATATATTCCTAGGGGGATCCTCTGACGGAGAAGCGTCCTTTCGTGCGCCAGGCGCTATGCACAACGCGCGGTGGATGGCTAAGGCAATATACTCGCTGAAGATCTTCCTTTTCAGGAGCCAGATTAAGTTGACGGCCCACGAGACAGCTGGCGTCACAAAGATTTGCCTCTTCGTTTCTCTTATTTACGCTTGCTACTGGCACGAGGCCCCTCTCCCAGAGAGGGCCCCCCTTAACGACTTAAACCTATTTGCTCTCCTCCATGAATATCCTGACCGTGCCATCAGGGAGGCGGCTGTTAAGGCCTTCTATCGCCATTTGTGGTACTTCTCTGAGCACCTCGCGCCTCTCGCCCTCTTCGACGATCGCGTCGACGAGATCACCAAAGCAGCTATGGTTGACAACTTCTTACGTCCCTCAAACCAAAAACTCTTGAGACGTCTGAACGGGACTGTGTTCGATCATCGTTCTTCATTGGCGTCGTACATCACGAGCCGGTCTTTTAAAGATATTCGATATACTCTCCATGAAAGGACAAGATGAAGCCACGACATTCTTGTCAAAACCTCCCTCCCTCTAGCTGACAGACCCCATTTACCAGTTACTTAAGGCTAAGTGCAGGCTCCTCAAGGTCATTAACGACTGTGACGAACGAGGAGTCGCTCTTATTCAGTCCTACAATACCGCGCTGACGAAAGACGAGACCCAGAAACAATACCTACTGCGACTCGTCGCCGGCCACCGAAAAAGATTGCCAGTTCCGACGAAGTTGGCTTTGACGAAGAAAAAGTAACGGGTGTGACGTTGTTTGTTTGATATACAAGGATTTAGTGCAGTCGTATTAACTGCAATGACATGTGTGTTCTAGTATATTTTTGCATAACACGTGCTCTGTACTGTTGACTTTAAATTTTGAAATAAACATTGGTATTGTATTTTTGTTTCAAATCCTAAAAATATAGGAACTGGTAGTGACTTCTAAATATTGTATGATCTGTCTAATTTTAGGCATGAGTTCTTACATTTTGATATGGAACACGGATGGCCTTGTGGAGAAAGATATTTTCAAATTTCATTTTTTTGGGCCACCCTACCCCACATAGAGGAAGAAGAGAACTAAAATCAAGGTCCAAGGTTTTCGAGATGCCTGGACAATTTGTGTTTGAAATATTGGAGGTCATAGGCAGGGGGAAAGATGGATTGAGGAAGATTGTTCTAGAGTTGACAGGTTGAGTAGATGAAAGACTGAAAATACCCATTAATCCTTGCATTAGAGAGTTGGACAGAAAAGGAATGAGAATGTGTAGAAAGTCTGGTACAGCGTACTCTCCTTAAAGCAGGAGGTATACAGTTAAAGAATTTAGTGAAGCAGTGTCCGTTTTAATAGCGACAGTAAAGAAAGAGTAGGGCAACATTGCGGCGAAGAGAGGGAGATTGAAGACAGTCAGTAAGAAGCGGGGAACTGATGAGACGAAAAGCCTTTGAGTCCATCCGGTCAAATTGAGCTGTGTGGGTTGAGGGCCTGAGGCACCCGACACTTGAGAGGCATATTCCATACAGGGGCGAATATATATATATATATATATATATATATATATATATATATACACACACACACACACACACACGAGTATATGCTTCAGAATTGTAATATTATCGTTCTTTAATTAAAAAAGCGCATTGTTTCTAAGAGCAAACCTCTTTTTAATAATTCGTAATAGAATGAAGATTACAATGTGCAAACCTGTAATAAGTTACTTTTCATTCATTTTTAATTAAGGATTAATAGAAGTTTTCCCACTAAACTCAGTAAACTCTCCACATTGAAAAGTAGAAATAAAGTCACAGTAAATGAAGCAGCTTTATTATTACATAATATACAGTATATCCATCTATCCATCATGTTCTGCCTATCAGGCAGGTCCAACTCATGTGTCCCGCCAAAGTGTTCTATCCTGAGCTATCCTTTTCATCTTATGGTAGCTCCTGCCTGCCTTCAAATTTTCCAGCATTGCTTTCCTTTTCCTTCCCCTCGGCCTTCTACCTTCATATCTACCTCTCTCACCTCCTTCAACAATCCTTCTCCTCTCAACACATGTCCGATCCATTTCTTCTGTCTTTCTCTTATCACCTTAATGAGTCTTCTTTCCTCCCTCACCTGTTGCAGTACTTCTCATTACTTTGGTGTTCCCTCCAGCTTATCTTTAGCATTCTTCTCCAAATCCACATTTCAAAACTTTCCAGGAGTTTCTTTTCAGTTGTTTTCAGTGTCCATGTTTCTGCTCCATACAGTACCACACTCCATATCAAGCTTTGTACTAACCTTTTCTTCAGCTTCAAGTTGAGTTTACCTGTAAGTAGTCTTCTCTGTCTCTCAAAAACTACCTTACCCATACCAATTCTAGATTTTGCTTCCTTATTGCAATCTCCATTGTTGGTTAATAAACTTTCCACATATTTAAACTGCTCAGCTTCTTCTAAGGTCTGATTTCCTATTGTTAGGTTCGTTTGTGCTCCTTTCCTTCTTGCAATTTTCATTACCTTTGTCTTGGTCTCATTAATTCTCATTCCGAATTCTTCCGCCGTTGTTTCAAGCTATTGACCATTCTTTGCAGTCCTTCCTCAGTACTACAAACAAATGCATTGTCATCTGCAAACCTTACAGATTTGACCAATTTACCTCCCACTCTGATTCCCTCTTCCAGATCTGAGAGTGCTTCTATTATCACTGCTTCCGCATAGATGTTAAATAACACGGGGGACAGGGAGCATCCTTGCCTGACCCCTCTCCCAACCAATATATATATATATATATATATATTATATATATATATATATATATATATAATAAAAATGCTTTTATGTAAGTTCAGCATTGGGTACTCCGAATTATGATAATGTGTATTTATAAGTACGTAAAGATTTTTTAAGTGCCCATATACAGGGTGATTAAAATTTTTTAACACTTATATAGGGTTATATTTATTTCAAATTTATTTGTAATCATTCATACAGTCTCTACTTGCTGTCCACGGATATCTACGCATGCATGAAAGTGGTCAAACATTGCTTTCAGAGCCCTAAGGCACATCTCTGGTAGTACTGATTGCTGATTAGATGACATCTGTAATTCTTTCCCATATAAGTGCTAAAAAAATTGAATCACCCTCATTTACTCTTCTAAATTCATAATCAAATAAAATGTTAAATATATATGCTATTAGATTTAGACTCGTAATTCGTTAAGAATTTTCCGTTCCTGATATATACAGGGTGACCCATAAGTCCGGTCTCATAGGAAAATTTATTTTAAATTAAATATATAAAAGTAATACTCGTACATTAGAACGAAAACAAATGTTCAAATTGACGTCCTTCTTGTTGTTCGCACGTGTTGATAAGATCGTTTCATTCTTAAACGCGCACGTGCCAAAGTCTCTGGTGTAATTTGTGCGCAAACAGCACGGATATTTTCTTTAAGGTCTTCAATGGTACGTGGACGGTCAATGAACGCAACAGAGAAAAAAATCTAGGGGTGTGGGGTCCGGGGATCTTGGTGACCACTCGATTGGTTCCCTGCGCCTAATCCATCGCCCAAGGAGAACTTCATACAGCCAACGTCGCGCCTTACGACCAAAGTGAGGTGGTGCTTCATCCTGCTGAAAGTAAAACCGATGTCGCCTTGCGAGTGGCAATTCGTCCAAATACGATTCCAACACATCATGCAACAACTGGAGATATCGTTCGGCATTAAGTCCTTCCAGAAATATTGGTCCCAAAGCAAGATTTCTATGAATGCCGCACCACACCATTACTTTTGGGTTAGTTTGGTGATGAGCATCAACAGCGACATGAGAATTATCCTGCACCCAGTACACGGTGTTGTTTCTTTTTGACTTAAACCATTCACAAAATTGAAGTCGTCGATCTGCATCATCCCCATATAATTCTTGTACAAAATGTATCTTGTACGGATGAAATTTGTAACGTTTCAATATTTGGTGTACAGATGTCTTTGAATGTCCATTTTCATACGCAATCTTTCTCACCGATCGTTGTGGATTTACTGCGATCCTGGAAAGTACATCAATAGGATCAAGTAAAGATAAGCACCCACAACCTTTTCTAGTTAGCTTTATAAGGCTAACTAACGAAAATATCACGACCTAACCTAACCAATCGTCAAGGGCGTACAGTTGACCTAACGATTGGTTAGGTTAAGTCGTGATATTTTCGTTAGTTAGCCTTATAAAGCTAACTAAAAAAGGTTGGGGGTACTTATCTTTACTTGATCCCATCAATACTGCTTTCTGTACCAGTTGAAGTTCTCGGGCGACCTGCTCTTGGATGGTCCTGAACACTCCCCGTCTCCTTCAATCTTGAAAGCATTCGACCAACAGAACGCTGACCAGGTCGTGGTTTATTGGGATGACGACGGTGAAATTCTTCAGCTGCTAAGGTCAGAAGATGCAGAAGAACAATTTCCGCCTTTCTCTGAGGAGTGTAACTCACTTTCATATTAGCCATTGAGTGTTATTTTACCTCCAACCAAAAAAAAAAGGTTCCAAAACAAGGTATCAATTTGAACATTTGTTTTAGTTTTAATGTATTACTTTTCCTATAAGACCGGATTTATGGGCACCCTGTGTATATATATATATATATATATATATATATATATATATATAGTGTTGGGCACTAAAGCGTTAATCCGATAACAGTTAATTAACGAAGTTAACTTTTTTAACGGACTATTAACGGAAGTTAATTTCCATTTATCGTTATCGGACCAGTTAACTTCCGATAACTCGATATTTAGTCTGTTAAAGTCCGTTAACACGTTAACTGCGAGGAGTCATTCACGGAAGATCACCGCTCCGCGAATGAATTCAAACCGCCATAACTTCAGTCTGCCAATTCCGTCCTCTGCCGCAGTGGAACGGCTCTTCTCTCTCGGCAAGGACATCCTGAGGCCCAAGAGGTCAAGACTAGCAGTTGGGCCTAACTTTGAGAAGTTGGTCTTTCTGAAGGGCAACCAGCACATTGTGTCATAGTCTTTAATAAATGTGCCTAAAATTTAATTTTACCTTTCAGTTCCCGCCATAATAATTCTCTGGTAAATTAAAATTTAGTTAATGGTTAGTGGTTACAAGGGTTTCAAAACATGTAATCAGTACATTTTTTATTAAAAATAAAAAAAAAAGTTATTCAGCAAAAAAGTTGCAAAACTTGATAAAAATACAGTTAAATACCTATTTATTGTTGGATTTTGCATAAATAAACATTTTCTATGGGTTTTAAAGCTTTTTCTTGATTTTTTTAAATGTTAGTAAAAAATAGTTATCGTTAACGGATTATCGTTAACTTCCGTTAACTTTGTAGTAAAATTATCGGATTATCGTTATCGGAGTTAAAAATTGGGGTTAACGGATTATCGTTATCGAAGTTAACTTTTTGGTTAACGGTGCCCACCACTGTATATATATATATATATATATATTATATATCTTATTCTGAACCCTATAACCCCAAAACAAGAGTGGAAAGTAGAAAAGGAAGACTGTGTCGTGTTCCCAAATTAAAGGCTAGACAGGGAACATCCTTAACCCTGAAAGAAAATAGTTTTGCTGTGACCAAGACTGTTTAATCAGCTGCCCAAAGAACTAAGGAACACGAGTGGCGTTGCGGTGAACATCTTCAAAAGAAGATTAGACGCCTGGCTTGGAACAATCCAGATGAGCCTGGCGTACCTGGCTATGTGAGGTGGAGAGTACAAGAAACCAACTCCCTACTTCACCAGGCTAACTCGAGAGGAGTGAAATGAGGAATCATCGCACGGAACATTTGAAAGGTTGAAAGGTATATATATATATATATATGTATGTATGTATGTATGTATGTATGTATGTGTGTGTGTGTGTGTGTGTGTGTGTGTATTTTTTATTTACAAATATACACAGTTTTTATAGATGAGTATAACTTTACTATTAAATACAGATGCTGTATACAGTTGCAAACTGCCTTTAGCAAACATGCACGAGGCTTTACAGGCCGAAATCTACTAATTAAATATAATTATAATAATTATATAATAGATATGATTACAAGATTTTTATAGATTTTTATGATAGATTAAATATCAAAAGGAACTTACAGACTAGGACATATACTTGTATTAGGAGCTACTACAACGAATAGTGAAACCAATATAAAATTGTAATGAACTTACAGGTTAGGTCACTCGGACATATACTTTTATTAGATGCTTATAACAAAGAACAATGAAATGTGAGGTGTAGTGAAAAGTGATAGGAGAGATTTTGGGAAGAAGAATAATGAGAATTTTAGCGAGGAGCAAAAAAGGAGTGCCTTCAGTAACTTTGGAGTTTGTTAAGTTTTAATCACTTTTTAAAAGATGAGAGAGAGCATTGATTGATTTTAATTCATTCGGTAGATTGTTCAATAATTTCACCGCTAAATAAGAATAACAATTTCTATTACATTGAAGAGTGTAGTTTGCCTTTGAGATATATATTCACTCTCCAAATACCTTGTTTGATGTTCGTGACGTATCTATTTGTTCATTATATCCTCGATTAATATGGTCGGAGCGGATTGTTTTGTAACTGAACATTAGGGAGCACATCTGTATTTCAAATTTGTCTTTAAATTTTAATATACTGTACGCACTCGCTTGAAGATTCCTGATGTATGAGCATAATAATCGCTCTTGTTTATTTTTCTAATAATAATTCTCTTCTGGTTTATGATTAAAGGGTTGATGATGTAATCATATGCATTCCCATATACGGTAATATTGTATGTGAGATGTGGATAAACTAGAGAGAAGCATAGCGTTTTAAGTGTATTTGTGGGAAATATAAACGACAATTTCGATAGTTTATGATCTATATTTTCAGTATGCTAACGAAAGGATGGTGTGTATATATATATTTTGCCTGAATTTTACATGCAACATCAATTGTGCATCATATAATTCAAATTATGTATATATTGCAAGTTAAAAATATATGTCGCTTACAATAAGGTAATAATTTTACTTTAACGAAAAATAAATAATAATTATTTTTTGGTTATCATTTATACTTAATAATAAAGTTCTTTTACGTTAGTTTGTCATTAAAAACCTTTCAAATCGCATGCTACCCATATCCGCCCAGAACCGCCCGCAGTTCTTGGCGCGATCCAAATACTCTCGTCTTAGCACTGTTATTTGATTCATATCAAAATACATCCTTTCTGAATCCATATACTTGTCCCAACATTTGGTCCACCCATTTTTTTTAAATAAGGTTGAAGATACTCATCATCCAAAGCCTTAGAGCAGTGGTGCTCAAACTTATGGCAATCATTTTCAAAATGCAAAACGTAATGTGTCACTATGACTATGTCGAATAGGCCTAAATTAATATACTTTTTTATATTGTACAAATAAATTGCATTATTAGTAAAGCAATAAATGTCGTGTGTATTTCATAACTATATTTTACGTTTCTTTACGGTACCTGCATTACAAAGCCTTGTGTACTTGCTTCTCTCCAGCCAATTTGTCAAATATGATGCACTTAACACATGAATGATTATTCAGTAACTGAATTTTAAATCTTATTGCGCAAGCGCTCCAGGCAGTCTTAGAAGAGTTGCCAATTACCACTCCGAAAATTCTCAAATTTCTTGCTTCCTCGAGGGCATTCTGAATTCAGGCTAGTGCAGCATTATAACCATTGATTTTTTATTTGCCTTGATGAGTGTCCATGTGCCATCGTCAGAGTCACACTGTGCTAGGTTTGGCACATGTGCCAGGGTTTGAGCACCCCGGCCTTAGAGATAAGACTGGACTGACGGAAGGAAGAAAGTCTGCAGGGGCCATGTCTGGTGAGTACGATGGATGAGGAAAAGTCTGATGTTCGAGGACTTTTGGATTGCTCCTCGTACGTTTTGTTGGTAAACTATGAACACTTATTAATTTATTCCAGTTATGGATGGATATCTGCAGGTGTGAGAAGTTTTCGCGAAAGGCTTGGATTAACTCCGCTCCTTCACGCAAAATATGTAATACTAGCAGAGACCCGCAAAACATTTGCGTCAGATTAGTATCTTTATTGCAACATTATTTTTTTAAATACAGGATTTCTAGTTATTTTTTCACCAAAGACTTTAACAGAATCGAAGACTTGAACAGAATCTCACTGTAGAAAAGGCTACATAAAGCTGTCCATGTGTAAAAACAGGCTTAGGAATATAAATACAAAACACCTGCGGTCGAATTAGTATCTTTATCAAGGCAGCCCGAGAGCAATGCAGCAGAATTATTAAGAGCCTATGGCAATTATAAAGAAAATTTGGAAAGCCGGATCTATTTATTACGTTTACTTGCAATCCAAAATGGATTGAAATCGCTGAAAGCATTGAAGCGTATTAAAATCAAGAACATAAGCCAGATATTGTTGGAGAGTTTTTCACATGAAACTAAAAGAACTGCTTCATGATCTAACAATAAAACATACTCGGGAAGCCAAATGCATTTTTGTATGTACAGTAGTTCATGAACCTTCAAATTTCAGCTGGCGGGACTCGCCAAAAAATAACGGGTTGGAGTTTCCCACATGTCCCACACCCCTTCCCTGCCAAAAAAATAACCGGTTAGATTTTCCCACATGTCCCACACCACCCCGACACCCACTCCCTCCGCCTAAACAGACCAAAAGGAACATTTTTTCTTTTATGAACTTTTTTCTATCTGGCTTCGTATAAAATTTGCGGATGCGCGCTCGCACCCGCACCCGGTAAGGATTTTTCACTATATTCCGCCTAAACAGACCAAAAGGAACTTTTTTCTTCTGTGAAGTTTTTCTCTATCTGGTTTCGTTTAAAATTTGCGTGCGTGCGTCTGCGTACGCGTGTGCGAACGAAAAAATAAATACACTTAGGAAAACTCCCGGATCCTCCCAGAACAGAGATCTTTCCAACGATGTAAAGATGAATGCCCTACGTTGAGCAGTTTCCGAGAAAGACACCTGACAGAGAAGCCCAGACAGAAGGACAGCAACTGCGTATTATTATTATAAATTTTACACTGGTAACTATGACGTACCAGGTACAGCGAAGGACCTAAAGTGGTTAAATAACATGTAAGATTAAATTCTTGTTGGTACAAATGTAAAACTATTACCTGTAAAGATCTCTCGCTCTCACTCTTCAATAAACCATATCCATTCATGACTGTCCGTTCAAGGTGGCTAAGACTTTTTCGCCAGGTCAATAAATTGCAATTTAGAAGTAAATTCATTTTGATTGCGAGTACCCGAGGGCACAAAAGAAAATTTTGCGGACAGGTTGGGTGACATTGTAAGTAATATTTTTAAAATGTGGCCTGATACAGTTATAAGAATAATGTTGCCCGTCTATGTCTCTATGTATGGGTATTGCATTAATGAATGAAAATCCCTTTAATTATGCCTATATTACATTAAATCTGAATATAAGAGTATAGTTTAGTTTTATTTACATGGCACCCGCAATAGATCAGTGGGTAATACTGTAATATTGTTTCCCTATAAAGCTAAAGATCAAAATGTCATCAATCCTCAACTATACTAACAAAGGGAATTTTTTGTATTTTTAAAGCTTGAATTTTAGTTTCGTCATTAATTAACTAATTAATTTCATAATTAATTACTTAAGTGAAGACAGTGAGGTCGGGAGTTCGACTCTTGATAGTACTGGTTAATAATAATGTGGGAGATAACGCAATGGGCTGAGTAGTATGGGCGCAAAAGGAGAGAGTGCAATGCAATTGCAAATGGCGATCAATGTTGCAAAGGAAATGATGCATAAGCTATACAACAAAAGGGGGAGAGGGGAATGTTGCAAGATGTTATGTAACAAAGGGGGAGGGGAGATGTTGCAAGAGGAACAAGGGGTTATGCAACTAGGAGGCGGAGTTATACCCCAAGAGAAAGAGAGAGGAAAAGGAGAGAGGAAGAGAGGTGTTCGCCTGGCAGGAGCCAAGCGCCTGTTGAGAGTTCATCCGAGCTCCCGCTGTTTTAATGTTTCTAATCAGCCAGTTGGCTTATCTGGCTGAGTTGTCAGAGTGCGCTATTTATTTAATTAAAGCATATATTCAGGCTCTCCGCCAGTTGGCATAATCCGTCAGCTGGCTTAACCCGCCAGTTGACTTAGAAGGCCTAACAGGCCATTTGGTATAATTAAATAATAATAACGTTTATATATACAACCAAAAGAATTAAATAAAACACCATCACATCACTGTTTATTTAGACGAATTATTGGATTGGCATAATCCGTCAGCTGGCTTAACCCGCCAGTTGAATTAGACCTAACCAGCCATTTTGGTATAATTAAATAATAATAATAACGTTTCTATATACAACCAAAAGAATTAAATAAAAAACCACCACATCACTGTTTATTTAGACGAATTATTGGATTGGCATAATCCTAGTCGGAGGTGTACCAGGGACGTGCCCTCTGGGTAGGCAAGGTAGGCAGTGCTTACCCTGAATAAAACTAAAAATATTAAATATAAAAAGTAAGTGATTTTCACTTCATTATATAAATGTTAATTTAATGTATGAAATTCAATGTATAAATTTGTAAATGGATAATATTGTGTTAGAAGCACAATTTCCCCGTGCCTTTCAACCTCTATATATATTAACGCTTGACAATGAAATTTTCCCACGTGCCGTGAGTGGAGCTCCAAGCTGTGACAAATACTGCGCTATATAAGCAGATTTAGTTCTGCTTTTCACTCAGTGTTTTGCCGTTCGGGCACATGGTCGGGTGTGTGGCTGTGCGCGCGTCTGTGTTGTCGTTTGCCTCTGGTGATTGAACTAAATTTTAGACATTTTATTTCAAAATTTAACCCTTTTCAAATATGGACAGTGAGTATCTTAAGAATTTTTCTAAACTGTCTTATGAAGAAAGGTTGAATGTGATTAAAAATGGTAGGCCGACACCGGAACTGAAACAGTTGCTACAGCGTAAAGGAACAAAAATAATCAGAACGTTTCAAACGACGTGGTACAGCAAGAAAGAGTGGTTGTGTGGTTGTGTTACAACAGGTAGACTCTTTTGTTTTCCATGCTTGTTATTTTCCGTATCTAGTGAAAGTGTGTGGATAAGAACAGGATATTGTGATTTAAATAATTTGACTAATGCTTTAAGTAAGCACGAGAGGTCTGCTGCGCATTATGAAAGTCAAATATCGTTGAAAACATTTGGATCTACACGAATCGACTTGAGCATAGATAAGCAAAAAAAAACTTAGCATTGAAATTCACAATAAAAAGGTAAAGGAAAACAGAGACATACTGAAAACATTAATTTCTGCTACTTGCTTTTTGATTAAACAAGAACTTGCTTTCCGCGGTGATAATGAAGATAAATCCTCTTTAAATCGTGGGAACTATATTGAGTTACTGACTACACCTGCAAAATTTGACCAAAAATTAGCACAACATTTAGACTTCATTCGTGTTTTCTGGCGTTTCTAACAAGATACAAAATGACTTGATTGAAGCAGTAGGTAAGCTGTAGAAAATAATATTAAAGAAGATATCGCAAGATCCCCATTCATTGCTATAGAAGTGGATGAATCGACTGATATTTCAATACAGCTCAATGTTCCACAGTTTTAAGATATGTATTGGATTCTGAAATTAAAGAGGCTTTCATAGGATTTGACGAACTTAAAGACAGAAGAGCTACTGGTGTAAACAGAATGCATATTTAAAATTTAGATAAATACAACTGTGCTGAGAAGCTTGTAGCACAGACATATGATGGAGCATCAGTAATGGCATCGCATTTAAATGGCGTTCAAGCTAAAGTAAGAGAAAAGGCATCATCAGCGTTATTTACCCATTGCTACGCTCACAAGTTGAATCTTGTTCTATCTCAGTCACGAAATTTGTACCTGAATGTACAATCTTTTTCAAGACCATTGATGGTCTTGCTGCATTTTTCAATCACTCTACAAAACGAACGCAATTTCTTGATGAAATAGTACATAAACGCATTCCAAAGGCTGCACCAACGAATGGAGTTCTAACTCAAAGCTAGTGCAAACTATTTTACACTATCATAGTGACCTTTGTAAACTTTCAACAACATTGACAGCAATCCTTTATTGTGGGACTCAGATACTTTAGTGAGGAGTAATGGATTTTATAATTGGCTAACGAAAGATTCAACATACTTTCTTCTCATGGTATATGATAAGATTTTCATTAGAACTGACACACTCTTCAATATCTTACAAACTAAAATTATAGATATCCATATTGCATTGAAAGAATCAATGAAACAATGAATTCCCTCGAGGGTCTGCGCAAAAATTTTAATGATATCTATGAGAAGTTTGAAGAATGTTTCAAAGAAAATAACTTGACTGAATCAAAATGTCGTACAAAAGGTCCAATTAAAAAAGAAAGAGAAAGAATATTCTGTCTAATATTGAATGATATACTGCAGCATATGGAAGCAAGATACAGTGACTTCAAAAATTTACAATTTATTTCATTAGTTGATAGTAAAAAGTTTCTAAAACTAGCTACAGAAATTGATAAGGATGCACTAGAAAGTTTAGAGAAGAATTATGGTAACTTCTTCGATGTCATAAGATTGAAAACTGATCTAGCTGGAATTTATAGTGCACAAGTGTTCAGGGATAAATCAATTAAAGATTTGCTTGCTTTCATATTTCAAAATGGACTTGAACTAACGTTTCCTGAAGCGGTGAAGCTGTTGCAATTGATTTTAACAATTCCAGCTACAACAGTTTCTGTTGAGAGGTCATTTTCAGCTTTGAAAAGAATTAAAAGCTACACCAGGAATAGAATGAAACAGGAAAGGCTTTCATCACTTGCCCTAATTTCAATTGAAAAGGAAAGATTTACTGAAATGGAGCAAAATCCCACTTACAATTTCTTTGAAAAAATTAGATATTTTTTTTACTAACAAAGAGAGAAGAATGGAATTCATCTACAAATAAAGCGGTAAGTAAATATTTGTTGTTGACCAAAAATTAGCAGAAATGGTGCGGAAGGGGTTAATTATGCTTAAAATTCGTTGGTGGCTGGGGCTCCGCCCCGGAACCCGCTGGGGGAGCTCGCGCCCACCCCAGGCCCCCTAGCTTGGAACCGCTCGCTTCGCTCGCGCATTGAGTCTGCCTACCCTGAGTATTTACTCACGGCACGTGCCTGAGGTGTACGTGCATTTGTGTGCGTTTGTCCACGTCAGCTGACTTAAACCGCTAGTTGGCATAACCCGCCAGTTGACTTAGAAGGCCTAACCGGCCATTTGTTATAATTAAATAATAATAATAGCGTTTATATATACACATCTAAAAGAATTAAATAAAGCACCATCACATCACTCTAGTTATCTAAACAAATTGGATCCAATTTCACGAAATATATTGAAAACAAGTATACATTCCTATACAAGCGATGGAATATATGCAATCAAAAATAATAATAGCATAAGAATTACGAACGAGTATGTATATAATAAAAAATAATAATATACAAACCCGAACCTCTTCAAATTGTTCATTCTAACGAAGGTCAAACGTGTCACTCCACCTTAGACCTACAGTTTAACGTTGAATCCGAACCACGTCTAAAATAAAATGTTAAAACTCCTTAACACAATAAAATCTAATCTCAGAATAAAAAAAAATTTAAATAGCCTAACCATACAAAGTATCACTCGGAATTGTCCTGAAATTGAAAGAAAAAAATAAAGAACAATCAGCCCACCTATAAAAATATAAAAATTGGTGAATATATATATGAAAAGTAAAACAAAACATTAATTTATCAAAAAAATTTACGAAAACAATTTCTCTATTTCAATTAAACAAATTTTTATCTTTTTATAACAAATTTTGCTTATTTTGAAGTCTCACACAATTTATATACGGCAAGCATAATAAACTTAAGTAGTTCGAATTTGACCCAGTATAAATTAGTGTCTTTAACGATTGTTTTTCGACTTTAAACCTTTAAATTACCTTAAAATTATAAAGCAAATTAAAACTACAAAGCGATGCCTGTAAACCCATTATTTACATCCAGTCAAAAAATAATCTTAAAAACGCGACTAGTTGAATTTCAACTCTAATTTTTTACTCCACATTATTACGGCTTCGACAAGACGACCAGAGAAATTTTTAGTCAAAGTGGTTTGGAAATCTAGACTCCAACGAGAAGAGAACAAAAATTTTTGACCACGAAAATTACGAAAATGCTCGCTATGAGAAGAAATTTTGAAGAAGATGGGTGCCATCTTGAAAAAATTACAATGATTTGTTAAGGAATTTGAATCGAAATTTGCTTGCAAATGGGTTAACCGTTAACACAAAGCATCTTACTATTTAAATAATCGAAACAGAATATTTATTAACGCTATAATACGGGTAGCAACAATTTTGACCGAAATATAAGGCGACGAGGGAAAGCCCTTATATTTATATAAAGGAACACCGATTGCCACCAAAATGTAGTAATTAAGACCTTTTAACCTTTCTTATGTTGCTTTTTTATACTATTTTCTCTTTCTTTATTCCATTTTTCTTTATCCTTCATCATTCTCTTTACACTCGCTTCGCTGTACTTTATAAATACGAGTAGACGTGACCGAGTGGAAGCCATTATAATTTGAACTGGGCATGGGGGACGGGGGGGATTAATTATACACTCGATTAATACTTTACTAACTTTATTTATACCGAAAACACTTTTAGATAAACGGGGTAATGCGAGGAGGAAATTAACGTTAACATTTTTGCAGGAGAAAGACGCGAAATACTATTCTAAATTTACAATTACATCGTCACACACAAATACACCTTACTAAGCCCAAGACCGTCCGATGACTGAGGGCATTTCTACCCAGCCTCTAGCCTATGTTCAGGTGTTGCCAACTCGTATTTCTATATTTTTAATACAACCATTTTTAATTTCTTATTTAATAAAACTTAATTGAACATTATTAAATTCATATAAACAAACATTTAATTCTTAATTTGACATTACTACAAGAGGGACACTAACAAAATAGTCAAAAGACAACAATATGACATTTAACACCGAGATATTTCAGCTCTTGAGATATGGTAGAAATGAGGAAATTAAACAGATTGCATATTAGGCCAGATGAGCCGGATGTACATGACTATGTACGGTGGAGGGCGCAAGAGAGCAACTCGCTCCTCCATCAAGCGGTCATGTGTGGCGGAGAGCGCATGAGAGCAACTCGCTCCCACACCAAGACAGGTCTAGAGGCGGGACCACCAACTTGACCTCCGTGTGAAGAGAGGCCCAGCAGAGGGGGGACACTGACAAATGAGAAGACAACAATAGGGCATTTAACACCGAGAAATTTCAACTCTTGAGATATGGTAGAAATGAAGAAATTAGACTGCATATTAGGCCAGATGAACCGGGTGTACATGACTATGTGCGGTGGATAGCGCGAGAGAGCAACTCGCTCCTCCACCAAGCGGTCATGTGTGGCGGAGAGTGCAGGAGAGGAGCTCGTTCCTCCACCAAGACAGGTCTAGAAGCGGAGACCACCAGCTTGACCTTCGTGTGAAGAGAGACCGAACGGAGGGGACACTAACAAATGGTCAGAAGACAAAAATAGGGCATTTAACACCGAGAAATTTCAACTCTTGAGATATGGTAGAAATGAAGAAATTAGACTGCATATTAGACCAGATGAGCCGGGTGTACATGACTATGTGCGGTGGAGAGCGCTAGAGAGCAACTCGCTCCTCCACCAAGCGGTCATGTGTGGCGGAGAACGCAAGAGAGCAACTCGCTCCTCCACGAAGCCGGGTCTAGAGGCGGGACCACCAACTTGACCTCTGTGTGAAGAGAGGCCGAGCAGAGGGGGACACTAACAAATGGTCAGAAGACAACAATAGGGCATTTATCACCGAGAAATTTCAACTCTTTAGATATGGTAGAAATGAAGAAATTAAACAGACTGCATATTAGGCCAGATGAGCTGGGTGTACATGGTTATCTGCGGTGGAGAGCGCAAGAGAGCGGCTCACTCCTTCACCAAGCCAATCCTAGAGGCAGGGACCACCAGCTCGACCTTCGGGTGAAGAGAGAATGACACACGGAAACGCATCTTGGCACACACACACACATTTTATTCATGCAGTTAACCGTGATTCACTGTCGTCAATTGAGTTAATATGACCTACTAATTGTTACCATCATGCACTTATCTGTGATCGTTGCATGGAGTTAACCACGACTTGGAGATGTTTACATTCGAGGGTCCCTCCCTCCATACCGCCACAATGCGCCTCAGTCAGTGTCTCTCAGCGCGACCAAAGGCAATATTACGAACGAAATTATCAAAGACGCAAAGAGAAAAATCTGCGAGTGGTACCAAACCTCAAACTAAACCCAATAACCATACACACACTGACATCACCTAGTGACACGCGTTCATTAGTTGCGGGACTATTTACTGAACTTTTTGATCACACCTCGTATATATAAGATCTCCTAAGTCCTTTTTCATCCGGCAGTTAAAAGAACAAATTTATTTTCACCTGTTCAGTCTCAATTGTTTAAGGTTCAAAATTGAGTGTCAAACGCGGTGCAAGAGAGCAATTCCCTCCTACACCAAGCGGACATGTGTGGCGGAGAGCGACTGTTAATTTTTATAGATAGCAGAATAAATACATTTTTACATTAAATTGTCTTCGCATCCACGTTACTTTACGTGAGACTAGAAGGAAAGGATGCAGGTACATGAAAGGGTACCATCAGAATGCGTCGGTTTGACCTATATAGCAGCGAGGATTGCCTATGATGTCTCACTCGGCTTCTCCTTACATTCGTTCTTTGATTTAAAATCACAATAAATAATATAAATGTTCTATGAGATTAATACTTATTTTTTCACCCTATAAACATCATCATAAACGGAAGACATGATTTGCCTTAAAGCTAAAACATAACTTCTTATCAATTCATGTTTTCAGCTTCAATGAACATCGATAAGCCCCACCCCTACCCCACACACTTTGGGAGTACTCAGCAATTGGAAATTAATGATATATATATATATATATTATATATATATATATATATATAATATATATATATATATATATATATATATATATATATATTATATATATACATACCGGGTGTCCGAGAATTGTCTGTACAATTTTTGGCTTGTTATTAAAAGTAACCATGAAGTGTAGAAATTCCAGTGTTGTCCCATTTTACAGAGAATCTCATTAAGTTTTTTCTGATACCACGTTTTGACAAGTTTTTTAGAAATGTACGCGGGTGACAGACATTGATGATTTAAAAGCAAGAATCACAGCTGCTATTGAGCGAATTGATGTGGATATGCTGCAGCGTACATGGCAACATTTGGAGTATCGATTGGATGTTTTGCGAATCACTAATGGTGCACATATCGAATGTTTGTAACAACGTTACTTTAATAAAAGAAACTTTTGAAAATACAGATTCTAAATAATCTTGTTTAAGAATTTTACGTGTGTTATCAAGAATTTTATTAAAGATGAAATTGTACAGATAATGTTCGGACACACTGGAATTTCTAAAAAACTTGTCAAAACTTGGTATCAGAAAAAACTTAATGAGATTCTCTGTAAAATGGGACAAACTGGAATTTCTACACTTCATGGTTGACTTTTAATAACAGCCAAAAATTGTACAGATAATTCTCGGACACCCGGTATATATATATATATATATATATATATATATATATATATATATACGGGGCTCCAATAAACCTTAGCCCCCCCGGCCATGGCCTAAACCATTAGAGGTACAGTAAAACTAAACATACCTTACAAAAGAAAATTTAATCCTGCATTTAATGAGAAACAATTAAAACTTGGTGTTCCCGCCATTGGCTTCCAAGACAGCCTGAATTCGCTTTGGGTAGCTTGCCAAAAGTGACGTGAATAGATCTTGGTCGTTACGCAAATTTGCTAAAACAGTTTCAATGTGTTGCGTCATTGTATCCTTCGAAAATCGATTTGCTGCAGGTTCTTGAAACAAGAGACATTCAACCTTGTCCTTTATAACTGATCCAATGTGTTCACAGACGTTCAGGTCAGGAGAATTTCCTGGCCATTCTTCATTTCCAAAGAAATCGATCTCATGGTTCCGCAACAACTGTTGAGTGGCTAATGTCTTAAAGCAGGGGGCCTTATCGTGCAGAAGTGTGACCTGATCGACATCCATAACATTGTTTGGGTTTCTTAGAAAAGGAATGACATGCTGGGATAGAATAATATCACGAAAATACTGTCCATCCCAACTCTGACCATTTGGCTTCAGCACCCACATGAGCTTCTTTGCAGTGAACAAAACAAACACACCAACACAGTCTGGACTTTTTAATAATTCGCGATAATGTTCATTGTCATCGATTTCATCTGGTGGTGTGGCCCACACTCGATCATTTTGGTAGTTACTGTAGACCGCAGTGTTACGTAAACAAAAAATTCATCGGAGACAGCTAAATGCATGAAATCATCCACATCCCATTCTACAAGATAATGGGCAAACCACATTCTGTCATCGATGTTAAGTTGAGTTTTTCTTGGCTTTGGAAGTTCATGCCAAGGCTTTAAACCTTGCCTATGACGGTACAGTCGAATGATCTCACCACTAATGGTCTTTCCTCTCAACACTTCAATCTCTCTAGAAAGTTTAGCACAGCTGTTTTTCCGCTTACGCGTACCGCTTTCAATGATGTCCTTTGTTTCCTGAGAGAGTGGCAAATTTGGGCGCCCAGATTTGGTTGTATCCATTTCACATTCATCCAAAGTTCTATTCCAATTTTGACGAAGTCCTCACTTCTTCGCAACTTTTTGGCAACCCATGAACGTGTTTAAAGGTGGCTTCAGCATCACGAGCTTCTCGAAATGTTATTGCTCGTATGCGATCTATCACACGTTGCCTCTCCGAATCACCAATTAATTGAGAAGCCATTATATTATCACTTTATCAGCTAGAGTAATTTTAATACCTGCAATAAATAAAGAATTTTATATATTTTTATAATCACTAAAAACTATTTCGATATAAGTAAACATATAAGCTGCAAATGGGGGGCTAAAGTTTTTTGGAATCCCTTATACACACACAGAGTCAGAAACTGAAAACGGCCCCCCCCACACACACACACATTAGTGATTTGAAATCACTGTTAAAAATGATAATTATCGGAAAACTCGCAAGAGCAACTCGCTCTTCCACCAAGCCAGGAAGACCTCAACTTTGACTGTTGTGGTAGTTCTGAGATACGTTCATTTAAGTCCCTGACAATATCCCAGGATATATCATAACGCCCCGGTTAGTATTACTATTTTGCTGTAGTATTACAGCTTTCCGCCCCAACCCGAGCGCATAGTGCGGAACTGAGTTACCCATGCCTTTCACACCCCTCACAGTTTCTAAGAATCATAAAATCAGGGATCTTTCTTGTCAATACTTTAAAACTTGTTGCATCAAGTTTTAAAATATCGCTAATAAAGGTCCCTTTTGTGATTCTTAGAAGTTGTGAGGGGTATGGGAAACGCACGGTTAACTCAGGTCGGCCCTATGCGCTTGGGTTGGGACGGAAAGCTGTAAAGAGAAAATAGTATGAAAAAGCAACATACGAAAGGTTAAAAGGTCTTAATTACTACATTTTGGTGGCAAGCGGTGTTCCTTTATATAAATATAAGGGCTTTCCCTCGTCGCCTTATATTTCGGTCAAAATTGTTGCTACCCGTATTATAGCGTTAATAAATATTCTGTTTCGATTATTTAAATAGTAAGATGCTTTGTGCTAACCCATTTGCAAGCAAATTTCGATTCTCATTCCTTAACAAATCATTACAACTGTTTTTCAAGATGGTACTCATCATTTTCAAAATTTCTTCTCATAGCGAGCATTTTCTTAATTTTCGCGGTCAAAAAAATTTTTTTTTTCTTTTCTCGTTGGAGTCTAGATTTCCAAACCGCTTTGACTCAAAATTTCTCTGGTCTTGTCGAAGTCGTAATAATGTGGAGTCAAAAATTAGAGTTGAAATTCGAGAGGTAATATATATAATATTATACATATATATATATATATATATATACATTCAACTGCAAAGAACACGCAGTATAAATAACGTAACGTTACCTCATTTTTTCATTTGTTTCGTTCTCTCTCTCTCGTCTTGCGCGGAATATCTCCTATACAAGCGTCGTTCTTTACGATATATATATATATATATATTATATATATATATATAGTAGAGCATTCTAAGAGATTTCATAAAGAAGTAGCAAAATTTTCCAGAATCTAGTCGCGTTTTTAAGATTATTTTTGACTGGATGTAAATAATGGATTTACAGGCATCGCTTTGTAGTTTTAATTCGTTTTATAATGTTAAGTTAATTTAAAGGTTTAAAGTCGAAAAACAATCGTTAAAGACACTAATTTATACTGGGTCAAATTCGGACTGTTTGAGTTTATTATGCTTGCCGCATATAAATTGTGTGAGCCTTCAAAATAAGCAAAATTTGTTAGAAAAAGATAAAAATTTGTTTAATTGAAATAGAGAAATTGTTTTCGTAAATTATTTTGATAAATTAATTTGCTTTTTACTTTATAGATACATACATATATATATATATATATATATATATATATATATATATATATATATATATTCATCAATTTTTATATTTTTATAGGTGGGCTGACTGTTGTTGTTTATTTTTTTCTTTCTTTCATTTACATAACAATTCCGAGTGATATTTTGTATGGTTAGGCTGTTTAAATTTTTTTTTATTCTGAGATTAGATTTTATTGTGTTAAGGAGTGTTTTAACATTTTATTTTAGACGTGGTTCGGGTTCAACGTTAAACTGTAGCTTGACCTTCGCTGGGATGAACAATCAGGGGGGGGGTGCTAAACAAAGGTTGCCGATAAAGTAGAACTTTTTTAATGCATGAAGGATGGGCTAGGGGTAATGATGTAGTAAGTTTTAGGAGATGTTGCATAGTTTTTATATGAAGTTTAACATTGATAATATTCAACTGTTACGGTACGGAAAAGGGGAGGATCTAAAATTCCATGGAATAGAAAAGAAGATCCCCGATGATCCGGGTGTACCTGTGAGATGGAGAGTAAAAGAAGTCAACTTACTACTTCACCAGGCCAACTAGATCTATTGTAATAGTATTCCCCGTTAAACTGTAGGTCTAGGACGGGGTGTAAAGCTTGACCTTCGACGGAATGAGCATTTCTGTAGTAAATGATAAATATTATTTTTCACAAGGTGATTCTGTTATTCTCGGTAAACCGTCTTATTCCGCTCTCGAGTGATATTTTGTATGGTTAGGCTATTTAAAATTGTTTTATTCTGAAATTAGATTTTATTGTGTTAAGGAGTGTTTTAACATTTTATTTTAGACGTGGTTCGGATTCAACGTTAAACTGTAGGTCTAAGGTTGAGTGACACGCTTGACCTTCGTTAGAATGAACAATATGGATAGGTCCGGGTTTCTATATTATTATTTTATTATATATACACTCTTCGTTCGTAATTCTTATGCTATTATTATTTTTGATTGCATATATTCCTTCGCTTGTATAGGAATCTATATTTATTTTCAATATATTTCGTGAAATTGGATCCAATAATTTGTCTAAATAAACAATGATGTGATGGTGTTTTATTTAATGCTATTGGATGTATATATAAACGTTATTATTATTATTTAATTATACCAAATGGCTGGTTAGGCCTTCTCAGTCAACTGGCGGGTTATGCCAACTGGCGGTTTAAGTCAGCTGACGTGGACAAACGCACACAAATGCAAGTACACCTCCGACTAGGATTATGCCAATCCAATAATTCGTCTAAATAAACTGAGTGATATGGTGGTGTTTTATTTAATTCTTTTGGTTGTGTATATATAAACGTTATTATTATTATTTAATTATACCAAATGGCTGGTTAGGCCTTCTAAGTCAACTGGCGGGTTATGCCAACTAGCGGGTTAAGCCAGCTGACGGGGACAAACGCACGCAAATGCACGTACACCTCCGACTAGGATTATGCCAATTCAATAATTCGTCTAAGTAAACTGAGTGATATGGTGGTGTTTTATTTAATTCTTTTGGTTGTATATATAAACGTTATTATTATTATTTAATTATACCAAATGGCTGGTTAGGCCTTCTAAGTCAACTGGCGGGTTATGCCAACTAGCGGTTAAGCCAGCTGACGGGGACAAACGCACACAAATGCACGTACAGCTCCGACTAGGATTATGCCAATTCAATAATTCGTCTAAGTAAACTGAGTGATATGGTGTTTTATTTAATTCTTTTGGTTGTATATATAAAAGTTATTATTATTTAATGTACCAAATGGCTGGTTAGGCCTTCTAAGTCAACTGGCAGGTTAAGCCAACTGGCGGATTAAGCCCGCTGACGGATTATGCTAACTGGCGGAGAGCCTGAATATGTGATTTAATTAAATAAATAGCGCAATCTGGCAACTCAATAATGTACACCTGAACAAGCCATTTACGTCTTCTAAGTCAACCTGCTGGTTAAGCCGGAATATATGCTTTAATTAAATAAATAGCGCAATCTGGCAGCTCAGTCAGATAACACTGGTATGCATATGAAATTTTTTTGTCTGCTGTGAGGGTTTTTTCAACTCATATTATATAATTCGACCATGCTGAATTCGAAAATGACATTGGTTTTCCTCAATCAGGTCAGGTTTTTTCTCTATTGGCCATTTATTATAAATCCAATTTTATCCCCAAATTTATTGATTTTTTTAGCTTAAACACTGTAGATACGAGTAATATTATAAGAACACTCATGAAAAATGAAAACATTGTGTGAATAAATACTTTTATTCATACAATGAATATGGAAAAAAAGTTTATTGAGGAAGGAATGAAGTTTTTTTGGTTTTCCGTCTGTGTTTTTCTTCGGGCACGTCTCGCTTCAAACACCAGCAATAGTCCGCCAGCATATTGATATCCCAGTTTCCCTGGTACCTCTCTTCCATTATTTTGATATCTTGGTGAAATCGTTCACCCTGTTCCTCACTATAATTCCCGCAATTTTCAGGAAAATAGTCCAAGTGGGACCACAAACAGTGCATTTTTATGGACATGCGCGACCCATGAGCTTTGAAAGCTTCCATCAAGTTTTCGACAACGGACTCGTATTCTGGACTTCTACGCTTGCCAAGAAAATCAGTGACAACTGATTTGAATGCCTGCCAGGCATTCTTCTCAGTTGGAGTCATTGCGTTTTCGAACTGAGTATCCTTGATCAAAGTTCGAATTTGAGGACCATCAAAAACCCCAGCATTTAGTTTAGCATCAGATATATGAGGAAATTTACTCTCGAGATATCGGAATGCTGAACCCTCCTTATTCATTGATTTGATGAAATTTTTCATCAAGCCCAGCTTAATATGAAGTGGTGGGAGCAAAATTTTTGTTGGTGGTACAAGGGGCACTGAAGGGGGCACTCTGCGACCCAGGTTTGCAGAGGAAACATGGGTATTTCGTGTATCCCCCTTGTATTCCCAATACAAATGCCACAATCTGAAAAAAAATGAAAATATTTAAAGAATTTAGAGAATTTGTTCTATCAGATAAAAAAATCTATGCATTGGACTGTATCACTTCTGTGGGGGAAGTTAAGTGTTCTTATACGCTCTCAAATAACCTTTGGAAAAACAACATAGTCAATAGCAATAGTTTACTTATGATATTAGTATTACCTTCAAATCTCCACAGATCCTTCAGTTATGTTGGTCGTATACGAGAGCATCCAGTAAAATTTTCATGTTATCGTAGCTCTCAGTAAGTTGTACGGAATGTGCTACAGGGACTGATGCAACCCTATTCCCAATGTTGAGAAGTACTGCTTTCAAACTTCGTTTAGACGAGTCTATAAATAGCCTCCATTCTGATGCGTTATATGGCAGGCCCAAGGATTCGATTAGCCCTCAACATTGCAGCAGTACACTAAGGAAGAGGTATTTTCGTGCACTGCAAAAAACTTGCGGAATTCTTCCTCTCGTTTCCTATACCAGGAGAATGTTGTTCCCGGAGCCAGCAAGTTGTCCTCTCGAAGTCGTGAGCCCAAGATCTCGGCAGCTAATTTGGAAAGTCCTAAATCCCTGGTAAGATCATTAAGTTTGGCCTGGTTGAGAGGCCTCGGCTCATTTGAAGCGGTATTTTGAGGTATATACGACTGGGACTGGTCATTGGCATTGGTCATTGATTCATCATCAGAATCATCGAAGTCCAGGGTTTGAGGTGGGTCGGGTATTGGAATTCCAGGACCATGGGGTACAGGTCTCATAGCAGAAGGAATGTCAGGGTATACAACAATGTGTTTATTCTTCTTGTTAACTCCTGAAAATAGAAACACAGAAACATGGATATAAAACTTGCATATGAAATAGAAGAAGCATTCAGACAGTGGCGGCTCGTGAGGGAAGGCTGCGGTCTGTAAGATATGAAATAGGTCGATGGAGTCTGTATATTTTCTTTCTTTTTCATTCATATTGTCCCTTCGGGGACAATATGAATGAAAAAGAAAGAAAATATACAATCATTGTATATGTAAATGTAACTTGTATAACAATATGTATGTGTAAATGTAGTTTCTATAACAATATGTATATGTAAATGTATGATTACCATTTATGGTGAATATTATGCTATATATGGTGAATATTACATTATGGTGAATATTATGTCAAGTTTCATACGAGGATTTCAAAATATTTAAGAAAAATAAATTTATAAGCCCACCTTGGAGGTTTGTCATGCAGAAATAGCAATCTGTCACGTGATCCTTTCCTTCTCTCCAAATCATGGGAATTCCAAAAGGCAAAGATTTCGCTCTGCCTTTGCTCCATCTTCTCAAATTTTCAATGCACGTCTTGCAGCACATATGAGGGGCGAAATTTTTGTCCTGGTCCCCTAGCTTAATTCTAAAGTATGCTCTATACATTGTCTTCACAAATTTAGTGATTTGGGACTGGTTATTTGGCATGGTAACCGTCCCACATATGTAGCAGAATCTATTGGGATCATTTTTACACGCTCTATTCATTATGAAATATTTTATCTATATGCCTGAAAAGTAAAAAAAGATATTATACAAGTGAAACAAGTGATAGATGTTACTGTTCCAATTCCCCTTTGACAAAATCACGAAAAATTCTATTTTACTTATGAGGCCATAGCCGGATAACCTGAGCTGATTGAGAAAAACGGATTGCAGATTCGAAATCAGCAGGAAAGACTCTATAAGAATCACTTACAAAACCTTTGACAGCAAAATTGATGCATACCAGTGTAAGCCAACTGGCTGATTAGGAACATATTAAGACAACGGCAGCTCGGCTGGTCTTAATATGCGCTTGGCTTCTGCCAGGAGAACACCTCTCTTCCTCTCTCTCCTTCTCCTCTCTCTTTCTCTTGGGGGATAATTCCGTCTCCAAGTTGGATAACCCCTTGTTGCTCTTGCAAGATTCCCCCTTCTCCCTTTGTTGCATAACATCTTGCAACATTCCCCCTCCCCATTTGTTGCATAACTTATGCCACATTTCCTTTGCAACATTGATCAACCCTTGCATTGCACTCTCTCCTTTTGCGCCCATACTACTGGGCTGCATTAGTCTGACTTGACCGCTGTGCCAATTTTTGGCCCTACTGACTAATTACACTGGTCAACAACAATTTTGTCACAAGGGTTTTGATGGGTGTTCTAAGTGTACTTTTTCATGCTGAATCTAAATATGAAATCAGATTTTTTCTATCAGGCTTAGTTTACTTGTGACGCTATGTTCATTTTTTCCTCATTTAGCATGATCACCGGATAAAAAAACAATAACATATTATATATAATTAAGTATATAACAGTATTATAATATAAAACATTATAAAAAATAATAATATAATAATATATTATATTAATTAATATAACTATAATAAATATATTAATATTAATATATAAGTTATGTTGTATTAATTTTTCTGTAAAATTAGTACAATTTATTCCTTTGGGGAGAAAGTTCTGATAATGCTGGCAGGATAAATTTGGTCGGAGCAGCAGACTGTGCAGGTTGAAACATGTTTGTACCTGTTCAGACATGAGCCTAGTTTCTGTGTGTAGAGCAGCTCCAAGTCAGTCTGCTTGTAAATGTCACAGTGTTAACAGCTAGTGTCTGTTGCTTCTTGTTAATTTTACACCAGTGTTGTATTCATATAGATGTTTTGTAATGCCGCGGAACTGTCTGAATCATCCTAATTCCTTTTGTTATGTATGTGGTGATCTAACTTTAAAATCCCAGAAACGTAACTTTACACCATTAGTAAAAAAAAGCTATGAACTTTATTTCGGATGTAAAGTAGGCGATCAGGACAAGAGTTGGGCCCTCACATTTGTTGTGTGACATGTGTAAGACTACTTACAGGATGGCTAAACGGTTCACGTCACATGCCATTTGCTATTCCAATGATTTGGAGGGAACCCAAAGATCACACAACAGACTGCTATTTCTGCCTGGTAAATACAAAGGGGATCACTTCAAAAACAAAGAGCCTTATGAAATACCCTAATCTACCGTCTGCAATGAGACCAGTTCCCCACAGTGCTCAACTTCCAGTACCAAATCCTCCTGAACATGTAAGTTTAAGTGATGAGGAATCAAACGTAGCTGTAGCATATCACGAGGAAAAAGATGAAGACATTTCTGATCCAACATTCCAGGCTACCTGTTCCTCCAATGAACCACATTTACTGTCACAAGGAGATCTAAATGACCTAGTTCGTGATTTGAAATTATCTAACAAGCAGGCTGAACTTTTAGGTTCAAGATTAAAGGGTTGGAATCTACTGCAACGTGACACTAAAGTTTGTTTTTTCCGCAGCCGCCATGATGAATTCAAAGAATGGTTCTCCCATGAAGATGGACTTGTGTTTTGTAAAGATGTTAATTCAGTCATGGGGGCTCTCGGTCATGAACATAACGTGGATGAGTGGCGATTGTTCATTGACTCCTCAAAAGTCAGCTTGAAAGCAGTCCTTCTTCACAACGGAAATAAATTTCCTTCTGTACCTATTGCACATGCTGCAAACATGAAAGAGTCATACGACAACATGAAGTTGCTTTTAGAAAAGTTTCAGTATCAGAATATAAGTGGAATATCTGTGGAGATCTGAAGGTCATTGCACTTTTGCTAGGGTTGCAGCTAGGTTACACCAAGTACTGTTGTTTTTTATGTGAGTGGGACAGTAGGGACAAGCAAAACCACTACGTTAAGAAGGATTGGCCAAAACGCACCTCACTTGTTCCAGGCAAGAAAAATGTTGTGAATAGTTCACTTGTTGACCCTGAGAAAGTGTACCTTCCTCCTTTGCATATCAAGCTTGGACTTATGAAAAACTTTGTTAAAGCGATGGATAAAGCGCAAACAGGATTCACATACTTGAGAAATAAGTTTCCCCGGATCAGTGATGCCAAGATTAAAGAAAGCATTTTTGTAGGCCCTCAGATCAGAGAATTTGTTAAGAGATGAGAGATTTGAAGGAGAGTTGAATGAAGTTGAGAAAGCTGCGTGGCAGAGTTTCAAAAGTGTCTGCACAAATTTTTTGGGAAATCACAAGGCCGAAAACTCTCCTGAAATAGTAGGAGATCTTCTTAAGTCTTACCAAGCAATGGGGTGCAATATGTCATTAAAGGTTCATTTCTTGGACTCTCACTTGGACTTTTTTCCGAAAACCTGGATGCGGTAAGCGACGAACATGGTGA
This sequence comes from Bathynomus jamesi, assembly GCA_023014485.1. NCBI lineage: Eukaryota > Metazoa > Arthropoda > Malacostraca > Isopoda > Cirolanidae > Bathynomus > Bathynomus jamesi. Next base: position 363,722 of record JAJOZX010000959.1, on the reverse strand, counting down.
GCGTTTTCATCAGGATATTTCTGCCATGGAAAACCGTTACCAAGGCAAATGGAGCCCCAGTATGCTGGCTGACTATTGCTGGACTCTTAAGAGAGACATGCCTGAGGCAAAGCACAGCAGAAAATCAAAACAAGCTACTTTTTAAACTACAGGTATGTCTTTTCGATCATATTTTAATAAGTATGTAACTATATGGGTTTTTAAAAATTAAATTGCATGTCACACAAAAGCCAGACCTGATAGAGAAATTTTACAAACTTATTTGGATTCAGCACAGAAAATACTATAAGAATAAGGTATTTTCATTCTTGGGACACGAAACATTTTTTTTTTTGTTGCCCAGTAATTATTATACACAATAAATATTGTCACAAGTCATCAAGGTCTCGTTGATAAAGTAATTCTGACGCAATTGTTATATAATAACACACGTCTGCATTTCAAACCAAAGTACGAGATGTTTTATTTCTATTACGTGATCTTATACAATTTTGCCATGCTGATTTCAAATTTCACAACCATTTTTATGTATCATGTCACGGTTTTTCACAAAATATAAGTCAGATATATTCATAGTATGTATTAAACACCTATATTTCCAAGAGTACAAGATTATAAGAAATGCATAGTAAATTCAAAGTAAATTAATCTTTGATTCTTAACTGATACATAATAGATCAATCATGATTGATCAGTAGGAGAAAATCGTTTTTTGCTCGCTTCTTGTGCTGCATTTCTTCCGAGCCTTCCCGTTTCATACAATATGGGTGATAGGTACAGTATTTGCCAGAAAACTGTACGTGATGAGAAAAAAATGGATGTGATTTTTTGGATTCAGCACACCTGAAGTGATAAAAAAGTTTTGTATGTTGAAACATCAGATATGTTGCATACCAGTGTAATCAGTCCAGATGGCTTTATCAAAAATGTTCTTTGTAAAAAGGTTGTGGAATGTCCAAAGCACTTAGGACAACATACTAACATTTTCTTTATTATATCGATTCAGATTTATAAGCAACTCAAATAGTTTTAAAAGTATTCATACTTGTAACTTCAACTGGATATTAAACTAAAATATAGTTTTACTTCACTTTTTAATAACCTCATGGTTCATTTATACAAAATAAGTTTTGAGATCTTATAGTACAGAATTTAGCCTTTTGTTGCATACAGATTTCTCCTGAGAGGGAAAAATCATCTGACATTAACGACAGAGTGAAGCCAGTAAAGTGGCGATATATAACAGAGTTAAACGTTCATTCTGAAAATTAAGCTTTTACATAGCGTAGAGTGGGGTAAAACAGGGTACTTAGTTTGTAACTCGTAACTCTCCTGCCTTAAACAATCTGATTTTTCAGCTCACACAAACTTGATCGTGTCCACTTTAAATTATTACGGTCGATTGTTTTTTGTTGTTAACTGTTAGTGTGCAAATCTGTTTTTCCCAAAGTAGGGAGACATACCCTTTTTACCCCACTGGTAGGTAAAACGAGATACATGTGTAAAATTGTAGTTAAAACAGGCGCTTACAGAAAAAATAAATGGTTTGTATATTTCATTTCAAATTAAATAACACTGTAATGTCAAAAAACCTTAGTAGGCCTACATAAAAGTAACAGGTTCTATAGTTAGTGAGGCTAACAAGCTACTCGCAAATTTCACAAAGAACTACAGTATATCACAGTACAGTACTGCTCCAAAAATGATATATTTTTAACTGCACATACAAGAGCGTTTCTATTGCATTGGTTCCACCTCCATACCGACGACATGGTTGAGCAGTTAGTAACTGCATTCACAACTAGATTGAAGTACTACCCAAGCAGAAAAGGTGAATACCCTATTTTAACCCTACCACCCGTTAACTCCTACATACATTATATAAAATCTTATTTCCCAGGAATTTGGAGTGAGAAGACAAACATCCTGAATGTAAAGTACAAAAGGTAGTGAAAGGGAGAAAATGCAGAAAGTAAAGCGTACACATCGCTTCATACATACATCATTAATCAACAAGCTCAAACCTTCTTTTCCTATCACCAACTCCCTTATATCAGCCCTCACCCCTAACTCCCCCCCCCATTTACACTCTTCTTTCATCTTTGTTTCACACAACCTCAGAAAATCAAATCTTCCACCTTTAAACAACAGTACACCACCTCTGCCCTCTTTTTACGTCAACTGCTAAATATGTAGTTTTCGCCATGTTTTATGGCAAAGTCGAAAGCCACGCCCATGAGCCCTGATTGACTGAAAGTTGATTACGTAGGAAATTGCAAACCAATCTTGTCCTGCCACCTAACCTAGGGTACGCCTACCTAGGTATAAGATTCACCCTGATTGGTATACATAAGAAATGGGCGTGGCTTTCAACTTGTCAAATATGTGTTGGTTGCCAAACTACATATTAGCCCTTCAGTTTTATTCTTAACACGGTAAACACTAGCGTGGAAGAGTAAAATGTAAAAAACAGGAAGCGTATACGATGCAATAAACCCAAACATTTGCGATTTTTCACTTTATTTCGCTTCCAGACAAGAATTTTGTTTTTGGTAATACATATACTGTAAGGTTTGAACCAAATTACAGAACTTTGAAACAAGTGTTCATACAATTTTGCTTATTGTTTTTATAATAATAATAATAATTCATTCAGCAGGGCCAGAAACTGGCACAGCGCTTAGGCCAACCAATGCGGCTCATTGCTATAACTCTGGATTATTAATAACTATATAATCAGTATCATCGGGAGCCGAATCCCCGACTTCAGTGTCTTGAATTTGCTTACAGATAAACAGTGTTATCCACTGAGATATGGCACTGACATCACAGGAAAGAGGATCGTAAAGAATCATGCATTTGTGTTGGAAAAATTGTCATTTGGAGTTTTAAAACAGTTCTATGCGCCTCGGTGTTGTAATTGTTAGCGTCGCTGACTACGAATCCATCGGCTTCGGGAACGAGACCCCGTGATGGCAGGCGGCACACAGCAAAACCCAGCTGTTCATCCTTCCACACAATAAAGAAATTGGTTGGTAGATAAATGGGTACCTTGGGTACTGCGATTTCAGAAATTTTGGTGTGGACATTATTCACGTCGACATTGCGCGGATCGAATTACTCCACTACCATGCGGTAATTATCGCACGAAAAGAGTAATAAAGAAATGTCTCAAAATTTCCTTCAATTTATTCTCCGTCACCGGAATTTCATTTTAAATTTTGAACGTTCGATACTTCATTACCAAATGGAATCCTTCTCAAAACTTTATTTTCTTTTTTTTCCCTTCAGATGAGTTTAATATCCCGATGTCTATATGCACAATAAGCTTTTTTTTAATTAACTGTATGAGAAAATTATTAGAAAATGACTAGTTCGAAATTACTACTCATTTTTCATTTTTCTCTATCAGTGTTATATTTGAGAAGATTTATTAATGAGGCTGAAATTCTCTCTCTCTCTCTCTCTCTCTCTCTCTCCCCGCATATATATAATATATATATATATATATATATATATATATTATATATATATGTGTATATATATATATATATATATATATATAATCATAAAATTCATAATTTTCTCTATGTTAAATTAATATATTGAAATGTATTCGTATTTCCCCGATTTTCATATTTTAAATGGAAAAACTGTCGTTCATTTTATCCCATTTTATTCCATTATTAAAAGGAATCATCATCTTATTCTTTCTCCTCTTTATTCGGTTTATTTTGGCCCATTTCTGTGTATCATTTGGACTGTCATGAGGTTTATTAACCATAGATCATATCAAGCAATTTCCTCGAGAAGCACAGCGGATATGAGAGCCCAAAATTATGGCCAATTCTTCCTCACAATCTCAGCTTGTCTTAATTTCTGGTTTTTCACGGCGAGAAACGAGGTAATTTTAATAAATAGTATAAGACGTATGGTGTGGATATGCGCTTTTATAAGGAGTAATAATGCATTACAATATATATATACACACACCACACACACACACACACTGTATATTGACAAGTGTCTTTGGAAGCACTCTGTATAACATATAAGTGTAGGGTGGGAGAAAGTCTTTAAAGATTTTATACATACAAATAATTTGGTAATAATATATAAATTCCAATGATATCACTGCAGTGTATGCTATACTTTTCAAAGCAGCAATACAAGACCAGGAATGACCCTAGGCTCGAACAGGAAGGCCCTAGCCCCAGTCACCGCCATGTCAGAAAGGATGGAACACAGCAATGAAGAAAAAGTGTATCTTGTATCTATCGTGGGTTATTTCTTATGATAATTATGAAGAAAGTTCGCGTTTATTTCAAGAAAAAATATAATAAACCACCAAAAAATGCAACCACTCTTCGATACTGGAAGCTGAAACTTTTGGAAACAGGAAGCCTGGTAAAAGCTCGTCCAAGAAGAGGAAGTCTAGTAACAGCTACAGGAGACAACAACAAAGGAAATGTACTCAACAGTTTTCAAGTTGATCCAACAATTTCAACGAGAAAAGTCGCACATGATTCGGGTATTTCCAAATTTTCAGTAGCAAAAATATTGAAATCACAGGGATACCACGATTACAAACCAATTTACTCTCAGCTCATATACGACGAGATTCTGATAAACGGCTGCATTTTACTGAAACAATGAGACAAAAGTTTAACAGTGATCCAGATTTCGTTCGAAAGATCAAATTTTCAGATGAATGTGTCTTCGGTTGAATGAGTAAAGGAAACAAACACAACGTTCACTACTGGGCGAAAAAAATCCCAGATACGATTCGGTAAACTCTTTAAAACGGCTATACTAACAGTTTGGGCGTGCATTGGTTATTCAGGCCTCGTTTCCTTTGACATATCGAGAGATACAATGGATGGAAAACACTATTGCCAGGTAGTGAGAGACAAAGTTTTGCCATAGTTTTCTGATGGCGTTGGTGGGAATTGTCTTTATCAACATAATGGAGCGCCGCCACATTACTCTGCAACTGCCCGTGAGATTCTGGATACCAACCTTGAAGGAAGATGGGTTGGGCAGCGAGGTCCCATCGAGTGGCCAGCCAGATCACCTGATTTAACCCCATGTGAATTCTGGCTTTGGGCTTATTTGCGTGACAAACTCTTCTACACTCCTGGTTTCATCTATCCAAATGTGAATGCCTTTGGCCGCAGAATAGATGAACAACTGAAAGGATCCCATTCGACATGTTCAGAAGAACAAGTCACAGAGAGAATCCACAAATGTATCATAGCGGATGGAGAACTCTTTGAAGATTAAATTACAATTTAACAAAATATTTGTATGAATAAAATTCTTATAGATTTTTGTTTGATTTTTTTCATCATTTGAATACTTATCTGTATAATGTCGTTAACTAAATAATTGTATGTATAAAATCCTTGAAGACTTTTCTCCCACCCTGTATATAGGTAAATCTATCCCTTTCACTTACATCGGGCTTCTTGTGGTGCAACCACTTTTTGATTGCACTTATTGCGCGCGCGGGTTCGTTTGTTCAGGATGACTCTGGTAATCAATTCGGATGACCTTTTCAATTTTATACACACAATTTTCTCGACTTACTTGAAGTCCACTTTTAATTTCGAACTTTCAATGTTAATTTACCCTAAGCTTACAAGAGAGGCCTATTGCAAGGTAGCATAGAAACAACACGAAAATTTTCACCTTCAATGGAACATTAATTCAAAATAAGTTTATAGATGTACACTTACAAATTTTTTGTTCAGAAAAATTAATTTAAGTTTCAAAAAATGTTTTCAATTACTTGAATTAAGTCTTAAAGGGTTTATACCAGGGCTGGGGTCAAATACACTGTGTCAACTACAAATACAAATACACACCTGCAGCTTTTTTATTTGGCAAGTACAAATACAAATTGTTCAAATACAAATACGAGTTTCAAATTGGCTACTTGCGATTCTTCTATCAATTAATTATTTCTTCCCTTTTGAGACTGTTCAAGTTAAAAGTAAACAAAAGTGAGCGTTACTAAAAACTATTTCGGTAACAATTAACAAAAAACAATTCGTTGCTGGTTACACTTTACAAACATCAGCTCTTCAAAACGTTCATCAGTTCGGGTGCACCTCTCGGGGAGAAATATCTTCCCTGCAACATTCAGGTCCCAACCTGTTCTCCTGGCCCAACCTACTGACTCGCTGAGGTGTTGTATTTGACATGTATTTGAGCAAATACGGCAAGTACAACAATCAAATACAAATAAAATACAAATATACATCCTTCAAGATTCTTAAATATAAGAACAAACACGAAAAATGACTATTTTAAATACAAATGCAAATACGTATTTGACCCAACCCTGGTTATACAGAGGGGTTTTTATATGTGATTCAAGAAATAACACTTAATTCAAATTCCTTAAAATAAGAGTTTACTGACAAAAAATACAGAAATTTAGGTCTCGAAGGTTCTGCGCGAGTCCCGCAGATTTTCGTAAAAAAATCGCCAAATATTTACGTCAACATATTTTCAAAAGTTCTGCGCAAATTCCGCGGATTTCTTCGGGGAACAAAATCGCCAAAAGTTGCTCAACACAAAATTTTAAAATAATTCCCCGAGATAAAATCAGTAAACTCAACAAGCGTATAATTTAGAATTTAGACATGTGAGCAGAATTAAACTCTAAATATTGCCGGACACTTTCAGGCATTATTTTCACAAAGTTCTTTTCTTGCCGACTACCACCTCATTTACAGAAGGTGATTTGAACCGTAACTTAAACTCTTGAAACAAATATGAAACAGTGAAACAATGATATTCAAATTATGCGAACAATAGAAACACTTTAAAGTCGGCTTATGGAATCAAAAGGTGCCCCAAATTTTCAGAGCTGATTTAACAACACTTCATCTTTGGAGAGGTATGACTACAACTGAGTGTTCCTCTAAGTTACACTTTAAGATTAAAGAAACTCCTCCCTTTCAATATGTGAATGACCTATCAAAAACATTTTTATTACATGATGTTATTCGTACAAACACTACTAACCTTCTATTGGTCAAACCTCACTTCGCTATAAGTAAACTCTATATTTCCGTAAGAAAAATTTTAAACCAAAATTTCCTCTCAGATGATTTTCCTTAGACGATGTATTTTCTGAGTTAATTGAGCTTTTGACATTTAACAAATATAACAACTCTCAAATGTTTACATTAAACTTTACAAGCTCAAAATGAACAATTTTCTAAAGCTAAGTTCTTTTCTTATTTACCGACGCCTGACACAGCGTGCCTGATTTATGGTCTTTCTCCGATAGCTCTTGGGTTAAATTTCAACCGCTATACTTTATCGGTATGTGTTCTAGATTAAAAAAATTTAGTTTTACACCACGCGAAATTAAATTGATTTTAAAGTCACTTTACTCTTTATTTTACCATTTTTAGGTATATTTTTATATGAGATTTAAATATACAAATTTGCCGTGAGGACATTCTTAAAAAACAAAAAAAATAAAAAAAAGTGGAAAAGAGGGAAGAAGAGAAGATAAAGAAAAGGAAGGAAATGATGTGCTAAACAAGCATTACTCTTTCCCTTTTGTTTCAACGTTGAAGGTTACTCATATTTCAAGTATAACTTCATAACTCTTCAGCCAGTAGTTTTACATATTTCCCAAACCCAACCTTTTGCCACCGCCCGTAGATCAGTGGGTAACACTGTTTCCTTATAAGTGAACCGATAACACTGAGGCCGTGAGTTTGACTCCCGATGGTGCTGGTAATAATAATCCAGGAATGGATTATCCGGGTGGATAATGCACAGCATACCTGTTTAACACTTGTGATTGTGTTGTAAATGCAATATTTTTTGTTTAAATTTCGTGTCAAAATATACATAAAAATCGTAAAATAAAGCAGTGATTTTAAAATCGAATTAATTTCACGTTAAAATTAAATCTTCAAAATGAAGACGGAAAAGCGAACCTGATACTCGAAAGGGAAGAAAAACGAGATGTTGTTTTGACCACCATGTAGGACCTGATTTATAGACCGCAATTAATCTCTTGGTAATATAAGAAAGAACTTTATCTTTAGGATCCTTTTTCATTTTGAGCCTGTAAAGTTTAATGTAAACATTTGAGAGCCGTTTCACTTGATACATGTCAAAGGCTCGATTAGCCCAGAAAATACATCGCCTAAGGAAGATCCTTTGAGAGGAAATTTTATTTTTAAATTTTTTCCTACAGCAAGAAACATTCCTACTGTTTCTTCCTACAGCAAGAAACATTCCTACTGTTTCTTCCTACAGCAAGAAACATTCCTACTGTTTCTTCCTACAGCAAGAAACATTCCTACTGTTTTTCCTACAGCAAGAAACATTCCTACTGTTTTTCCTACAGCAAGAAACATTCCTACTGTTTGTTCCTACAGCAAGAAACATTCCTACTGTTTCTTTCTACAGCAAGAAACATTCCTACTGTTTCTTCCTACAGCAAGAAACATTCCTAGCAACATTCCTATTGTTTGTAGGAATGACGTCATGTAAAAAAATGTTTAGATCATTCAGATATTGAAAGGGAGGAGTGTCTTTAATCCTAAGGTGTGACTTAGAGATAATAGTCAGTTGTAGTCATAGCTCTGAAAAGATGAAGTATTGTAATTCACTTTTGAAATCTGCGGCACTGTTTGATTTTATAAACAGACCTTAAAGTGTCTCTGTTGTTCGAATAATTTGAATCTCATTGTTTCACTGTTTCACACACCGTTTCACGAGTTTAAGCTATGGTTTCAAACCTTCTTCTGTAAATGAGGTAGTAGTCGGCAAAAAAGACTGTGAAAATAATAACCGAAAATGTCCGGCATTTTTTAAATGTAATTTTGTTAGCATGTCCAAATTTTAACTTGTAAACTTGCTGAGTTTCGTGTGTTTCCTTCGGGAATAATTTTACTTTTTTTTGTGCTGAGCAAATATCGTTTGGTGGTTTTGTTCCTCAAGGAAATCTGCGAATCCGCGCAAAACTTTTGAAAAGTATGTTGACGTAAATTTGGGAGAGGTATTTTACAAAAATTTGCGGAGGACTCGCGAGGAACTTTTGAGACCTAAATTTTTGTACTTTCTGTAAGTAAACTCTTATTTCAAGGAATTTGAATTAAGTGCTATTTCTTGAGTCACATATAAAACCCCTTTGTATAAACCCTTTGAGACTTAATCCAAGTAACTGAAAACATCTTTTGAAATTTAAATTAATTTTCTGAACAAAAAATTTGTAATCTATAAACTTATTTTGTATTAATGTTCCATTGTGAGGGAAAATTTTCAATTTTGTGAAATAAACTTTATACGAGGGATTGTGTTGTTTCTCTGCTACCTTGCAATAGGCCTCTCTTGTAAGCTGAGAGTAAATTAACATTGAAAGTTCGAAATTAAAAGTGGACTACAAGTAAGCCGAGAAAATTGTGCGTATAAAATTGAAAAGGTCATCCAAATGATAACCAGTCATCCTGAAAAGGTCATCTGAATGATAACCAGAGTCATCCTGAACAAATGAACCTGCGCGCGCAATAAGTGCAATCAAAAAGTGGCTGCACCACAATTGATTGTATAGTTAATGGATCCGGAAAAATATTTTCCGTGAAAATACTCTACTTTATCCAAGTATTCATTTTTTAAAATTACTCCTACAAATTCTCCACTCTTCGTTACATTCTCTTTGTTGTTGTCGAATGAACCAAAGATGCAGAATGAAATCCGAAAGCATCATCGACCATGCTTTGAAAATCAGGTCCGAAAGTAGGAATGCTCGAAGTTGGTATTTCTAATTTGGAAGAGAGTATAAAAAGATGCGTGTAACGCAATTGCCTGCCCGAAGGAGGAGATTCCAAATTTCGGATTTCTCATCCTTGAATGAATTTCTTGCACGAACAGGTACGTCAAACATGACATATACAAATACACAGACTATACACGACCGTCTAAAAAAAATCTTTAAGTCAACTATAATTGTGGAACCATTACCATGAGTAGAAACCTTCAAAGGAATGAATGAATGAGAAAAATTTATATTAAAAAAATAATTCTTTATTTAAGAATATTTACACCTCATTTGCTGTTACGATTACTGTTCAGTAACACACAAGAAGGACACAAGATAGAGGCACAACAATACATACGCTGTTAAAAAAAAGAACTGCGTACAAAGACATGAAAGAAGTTATTCTTTAATGTATTTACATCATGTGTATATATATATATATATATATATATATATTATGGTTAGGTTAAAAAGTTTCCTGACCGGCTCTTAGGCGACTAGATTCAGCTTAACATCTTAAAACCATACAGTGTGTCGTGTTACTGGATTTCCGCGCTTCGTTCTGTTTAAGTGCGCATGCGCAGTAGTTCATACTTTGGCCGCTAGGTTTTTGAGACTGTTGTTAATCTCAGGGAGTTGAGAACTTGGAGGGCTCAAAGAAGCGGGAAAATTAGTGCGTTATGAACGGTTGGAAGTCACGAAACGTGCAAAAGGAAATATGGAGAGAGTTGCGCATATAATTCACAAATAAATGAATAAAAACCAACAAAATATAATTTTTCAAGTAAATTTTATTAGTTTAGAATGACTGAAGTGACTGTAATAGGTTATACATGTAATAATAATAATAATAATAAATATTTAAGAAAATTTTTTCGTCAGCCACAGAAATGAATTATTATGACTAAACTTAAATATTGGATCACCTGAAGATCAGGGCCCCCATGTATTCTTGTTTTTTGCTTTACAGTACCAAATATAATAATAAATTAAATTGAATGCCCGGTTAGGTCAACTGTACGCCCTTGACGATTGGTTACTGGTTAGGTTAAGTCGTGATATTTTCGTTAGTTTTAACGAAGATATCATTTGGTAATTGAAGCTGGGGTGATCCATAAATATTGTTTTTGGTGTAAAATTTATTGTAATGTATATTGTGGTTTTAATTACAAAAATTTAATTCGATAAAGCTTCTCCGTATTACTTTAAAATTAATTGCAAATAGTTTCCGCTTTAATTACTTTAAATTGTTTTCTTAAAAGTTAACATTTTAAAGAAAACAATTTAAATCGATTAAGACGTAAACTATTTGCGGTTTATTTCAAAATGATGCATAGAAACTTCATCGAATTATATTTTTATAAGTAACACCACTGTATAGAATAAATTACAGAAAATTTTAGTTATCAACAGGGGTGCAGTGCTGCCGGAGCGTGCCGGAGCGCCGCTCCGGCACCTCTGCAAGAGGAAGTTTGGAGGAATTACCATAACAAGCAACAAAAAAATTGTCTCCATTAATTATCAACAGTTTCTTACTAGTCTTGTGAACAATTTGCAGCACCGTATGTTCACGACAACGTCCATGAAAGGTTCTCAAACTTCTGAACCTCAAAGTATGTATAAATCACTGCTAAATGAAATGTATGTCCTTGAAAAAGACTACTGGCCTGATGAAATACCACCTAATTACGGAGAAGCTGAAATCTCATCTCTCTGTAAGAGGTTTAAGCTTTCTTCTTACTCTGTACTAAATACCTTTAGAGACTATGTGGAAGATCATGGGCGCCGCATCCCCCAAGATTTACACCCATTACTGAGCTGTTCACAAGTTATTCCTGTTAGTACTGCTGAGTGTGAGAAAGGGGATTCAGTCACATGAACTTGATAATAACAACAACACGCTCAAGAATTCTCATAAATCATGTATCAGCGCTTATGTTTGTTAAACTACATGGACCTCCTCTAGTTCAGTGGAATCCTGAGCCATATGCCATATCATGGCTGCGGTACCACAGATCGCAGATGACACCAGGACAAGAGTTCAAGCAGAGCTGGGCACTTGCGTTTTTTTTGCGGTACTGCGGTACTGCAGTACTACCGCACTACCAAACCGGTACCGCATAACGCGATCCTTTGCGGTACTGCGTTATGCGGTACCGGTTTGGTAGTGCGGTAGTACCGCAGTACCGCAGTACCGCAAAAAAAACGCAAGTGCCCAGCTTTGAATTTAGAGTTGCTTCAGACCCCCGAAACATATCACGCCTGACCCTTTGTGGAAATTATTGTGAAACTTCCCACTGGTGGTATTTGGTAAGCACTAAGTAGTTTTAACTTCTTAAATTGATAAAATACATGATTGCTCTTTTTTCTTTATTTGCTTGATAATTATATTTATTTTATGATAATTAGTGAGTGCAAACACGAAATACTTAGTCATCGTGTGGCATATATAGAAACAGGATAGGAAATGGCAGGCTTTTGTCAGGCCCACCAGAGCTCCGGCACCTATAAAATTGGCACTGCACCCCTGGTTATCAATTAATTTTTATGGCTAATGGAACTATTTTTTTAAACAAAGAAACTATAAAAAGAACACTATATCAGTTTAAGAAAGATAATCTGAACGGTAAGCAGCATCATGGAACAAACTGGCAATCTTCTCAGTGCCAGTTACTGTTTTAAAAAGACTGTAAAAGTAGTAAATATTTTCATAAAGAGTCAATGGTATGTAAGCCATCTACCCTTCAATATCTTTGGTTAATCCATCAGTATGCGTTTGGCTATCACGCGTGGACATCGCAGATAGAGCAACACGCGAATGTTAAATTTTGTCAAAAGTTGGGTAAAACATCCACAGAAACTCTGGCTTTGTAGCAACAAATGATGCAACACTTTCATGTTACGTACACAGGTTTTTGAGTGGTACTGGCGTTTTAAGGAGGGCCAAGAATCCCTTAATAATGACGAACTTTGAGGTACACATGACAGCCGAACACACTCAAAATGATGCATTGAAAAACAGCACGGACCGGCCAAACTATGAAATACTGAGCATGCGCACTTAAAAGGAACAAACCGCGGTAACCCAGTCACATGACACATTAGTTTACTCTCACACAACGTCTTTCCCATTCTCATCCACGGCTTTCCCACTTTGGTCCAGATTAGGTTAACTTAGGTTAGGTTAGGTCAGTGTTAGGTTAAATTAAATTAGGTTAGCAAATATTAGCCATTTCCATTTTGCGCCTTTGCCGTGAATGCGAATAGGAATGGCATTGAGAGGGCATTAATCGACACATTGTATAGTTTTAAGATGTTAAGCTAACTCTTATCACTGGAGAGCAGTCTAGAAACGTTAGGATCCTTTCCATATGTATATATATTACTTACCTTATATAGAATGTTATTTTATATATATATAAATACTGCAAAGACCTTTTACATATTCACGACAAAGTAATATATATATATATATATTATATATATATATATATAGAAAATTCTTACACTAAATTGCAAATAAGAATTAAAATTCTCTCTCTCACACACACACACACCACACACACACACACAGACACACACACACACACACACACATATATATATATATATATATATATATATATATATATATATATCAGTCGTGCTAATACCAATTTACTTCAGTTAAAATAAGTACATTTTTTTACTCTAAACACAAATATATAGGAATATAATTGAAATAGATATAATGACCATGTCAATATATGTATGGTTGGTTGCTTTCTGGCATAAAATTGTTGGATAATATTTATATTTTAATAATTTCTGAGAAATAAATATTTTTTTATCTATTATAGCTTCAAGTTCAGGCACATATATATATATACACACATATATATATATATTAAACAGATTAATGATGAACAACTAAAACACACGGTCAGTATGTACAATTGATATATTATATATATATATATATATATATATATATATATATAATATATATATATATATATATATATAAGTGTTTCAGTTTGTATATTGATATGCAAATCCCGACATACTGTGTATATATATATATATATATATATATATTATATATATATATATTTATTCTATCACTGTAATTATTGAATGTATTGTAATGAGTGATATGTGTTTATAAAATTGCGAATGCACCATAAATTAACTTGTCTGTACAGTTTTGGAAAAAGTTCGCCTATACATCAATTTCTAACATTTCTAAAAAATTATTAATTGGTAATAAAAATTGGGTTTTGTTTTTGAAAGGTTTTTTAATCTCCCCCCCCCCCCCCCCAAAAAAAAACAACAACCAGAAAATGAAAGGCGAAATACTAGTAAAATATTTCTAATTAATAATTTCTTATTTTCTTTAGAGATTTTATATTTATTGGCGAAGTTTTTTCCGAATCTGTAACTTGAAAAAAAACAATCTTCACCAAAAGCCTTTAAGAAACTGTTAAGGAATTAATCAGAGTTTACATAATGTTCCCTCTCTTCCAGTAGTTGAGATACTTTGGGGGCCGTAAAGGTGGTGTGACCACCCGTCAAGATATCATAACTTTTACAACAACTGGTACAGGCGTGTACAGAAATCGATTTTATTATACTGGTTTCATGTAGGGTTGTCGGGAATCATACAGATTTCTGTACACGACTGCCCATATACTAATATATTATATATATATATATATATATACAATTATCCCATTTCAGTTGAACAATGCTGGTACAAGTATCTTATTAAATGAGTTTATTGCTATCTATAAGTACTTTGAAGTTATATATACGTATATATATGGGATGAATTTCACAATTAAACACGTGAAATGAATATATATATATATATATATATATATATATATATATATATATATATATATATATATATATATATATATATATATATATTAATATTTTATTAGTGTAAAATAAATTTGTATTTGAAATCGTTATTAAAGAATACCATTTTCATTACCCTGATGCTTCCAGGCTGGTTTTTACATTGTTGCAGTAAGAGTTAGTTATTTTTTATCTCAAATTTGAGTACTTTATATAAGTGACATAACTTCATAATGGAAACTTAATTAATTTATCTATGACTAATCATCAATGTTACTATTAAGATTTTCACTGAAGAATTATGGTATTGTTACGAGTACTATTAGCTAAGCCAGTGTTTCCCCAACTAGAGTGCCACGGGTGCTTTCTAGAAGTGCCACGAAATTTAGTGAAATTATTAAGAAATAAGTAGTAAAAAATTCAAATGTTACTGAGGACACTTAAATTTCAAAAGAAGTCATTCGCAGAAACTGTATAGGCTCAGTTTGAAGTCACGTGGTGTTAAAAAAAATCACTAATGAAATACTTCATTAGTTCCTACTGATGTATGAGTTCAATGCTGCCATTATTATTACCGTAATAATTAAGTTCCCATTTTATAATTAACTCTCTAAAATATCCTGATTTCATTAAGTACTTTTAATTTCATAATTTATCCTAAATTATTATTATTTTTCTTTTTATTAAGCATCATTTATTTTCTGCTAAATATACAATTGGTCAATTTATTTAAAATTGTATGAAATAATTAAACACTACTTTTGTAAATATTTTACGTTTTCTTTAATATTATTATTATTATTATTATTATTATTATTATTATTATTTTATTATAATTCATTACCATTTTAACTTCTCTTATATAATAAATAAAATGAATCCCATTAATTCTGCCTAAAAAGCTTCCATGCTTCCAATGACATATTCAGATTAGAATATTGTAAATACATGAATGAATGCCATATCAAATATCTAAATTGTACAGAAAAATATTGAAAAGTATTGTAACACTTTATGTAACTTTTTGTGAATAAAGGTGTTTGTTTGTTTGTTTGTTTGGAAGTGGGGAAAGAGGGGTGGGGGGAATACTGGATGTTGAATAGTAAGAGACGAAAATCGTCCCGGGTGTCTCGAAAGAAGAAATAGATGGCGCTAGGATGCCTTGAACCAGAAGAGGTTGGGAGCAGTTAAGAAAATCCATACGTGATCTTGTATGATTAGTATTGCCAGCTAACAACATTTTTTTCGACGAGGCGTCGTTATATGGAAAATTTTGGGGAGAGTTAGATTAAGATAGGTTATGCTTGGTTAAGTCAGATTAGGTTAGGTTCTTAGAATGGCAATAAAACTTGACGTCGAATAAATGTGTATAGATTCTATTTTTTTGTCACACTGTTTTCATAAGTTCATTATTTTTTTAATTATATTTTTAATAATCATATTAACTCGACAGAAAGACTTTCTAAAACCGCAGAATGATCTCTTATAAGCACCATGTAAAGAATCAAACAAGGTAGGATTGACAGTAATAAGCGAGGAGGGCCATTAATTATTAATAGTACCATCGGGAGTCGAACCCCCGACCTCTGTGTCTTCACTTCGCTCGTAAGGAAACGACGTTATTCACTGAGTTACGATCGCTGGCAACAGGGTAGGATTAACGGTCAGTAGAAACGAACTTATAAACTCGGGATTTCTTATCTCTACAACAGGGTGTTCAAAAAGAAACGCAACCCATTGGAGAATGCATGTTCACTTTTTTCCGTACAAATGCATTCTCCAATGGATTGCTTTATTTTTGAACACCCTGTATTTCAAAAGAAGTTGAAACTAGAATTGAGTTGTTTGTACTGACTGTTGTCTAAGGTAAAAGTTGCGAAAGTTATGATGATGTAATGTAATTACTGAAAGAATAATCTTTGTAAAGAAGAGATTCAGATCAATTTTTATGGTATTTAAAAGTACTGTCTTAGAAGTGTTGTTATTTTCATAACTGGTATGTTATTATTGAAGGAAGCAGCAGCAGTATGAATCATCATTACATAGCTGCATTTTGTGTGAAAGACTGAAATAATTATTAAAATCCAGTAAGACCAGTATAACTAAAATGATACTAAATATATATATATATATATATATATATATATATATATATATATATCATTTCCATCTACACTTAAAATATATATATATATAAAGATGTCATTTGCTTTCTATTTACATATTTGAAGAAGGCTATATTAACAATTATTACGTATAATACAATATACTTCTAAAAAACACGATTTTCTATTAGTTTCAGTGAAATTTTCGTATACTTTGCTGGTTTTTTGGTTAAGTGTTATTAATATTCTACTTTATTATCTGCAAACTAAATGATTAAATAGATAAGGTTTCTTTGAGCATATTTATTATCATTATACTCTATTTGGTCATAATAATATCATAAATTTAAAATTAATTTACGGCTTAAAATTTACATTTTTTTTTTTTTTCAATTTTCTATCATGGGAGAAATTTAAATTTCTGCTGTTTTAAAGGCTATAATAATTAAAGATACAAAGTATTTTATACGTAAATGAATATATAGTTTAATATATTATATTTGTATTTTAAATACATACGCTGTGTATACTGTTTTATTGTAGTTTTTAATGAATCGAATCAGGAATATGCAAAAAAAATTGGCAGACTGATTGTTTCTTCACTTGAAACAAGTTTGTATCGAATTGATTGTGAATTCTGCCCCAAGTTGGTTCGTTTGATCCTATATATTTTAGACCATAACAGTTGTTTAATAGTTTAATGCATGCATACTAAAAGCTATCGAATTATTTTAACCAGGTGTGTATGTGTGTGTGTGTGTGTGTCAAGTAAACACCGACCCATTCAGTATGTTAAGATTAATACATTACTTTCGTATTTTTGGAAAATTAGGAATTTTTTTATGCTCTTCCTATTTTCAGAATTACTTAGCAAACGATGTAGTGCATCTTAACCACTTAACTACTTTGACACTAATTTGGGTTAAATGTAACTCAATAGTTTATTTCAGTAAGGCAAAAATAAATGCTTTTTGCCTCATTCAACTGATAATTTCAGTCCGTCAAATGCTACTTCATTTGTGCAATTGATCAGCAACGAAATGGAGTTCTTAATATTATTAATAATAACATTAACTTATGTCCATAATATAGTTTTCAGTTAAAATAATAATAATATAATAATAATAATATTAAAACCTCCTATTTTTAGTACAAATTTAATTACTTTTACACAACCAAAGATAGTACTCAAAATTTTAAAGGTTCAGATGTCAGTAAAATTGGTTTCAGAGAGAAGGCGCGTATCCTAAGTTCTTCCTTTGAAGAAACATGTGGATTTCCTTGAAACTCGGTCGGTCCACGTCGGATTTTTTCCAGCATTCCTTCATAAGGTCGTAAATCTCCTTCGGACAATTTGGAGGTTGAGGAAGGTACGCCTAAAACACGTGAAATGAATAAGAAAGACGGAAAAGATTCGTGGAAGGACTTTCTCTTTTCCATGTGTCTGTGTGCATTGTTACGTGTATTCCAAAAAGTGCGAACATTTTTATTCTTTTTATTATTTTTACGTTACGACACGAACAAAAACTTAACAAGTTTTCCTTCTGACTGGCAGAATGATTGGCAGAACTGACACTTCTGCAATTTATGGATTTAGCTTCCGTTGTAAATGATATTTTTATGCATTATAATATTGATGGTTTAACGGTCCCTCTGAAAGCCCACAACACACCCTGGTAAAGACTTGAAGCAAATGCGAGACGTTAAATATTTTTAAATATTTAATGCATTTATTTATATTTATACGACATAAATTCAAAATACAGTTTTATAGAGACCTTTAAATTAAAACTACAGAGTGTTCCATATATCCCTTTACTCTCACCCTATTCTAGTAGGAAAAGTAAAGGGATTTATAGTACACCCAGTATATGTTATTTATAGAGATGCAAAAATAAATCCTTTGTCTTTTAGAATGAATAAAATTAATATACCTTGTCTAAGAATCAAATGAAAAAGTATTTTTACTGCATTTAAGTGACTATCCATCTATTCTTCAGCTCTGATTAGGAAAGATAACTCACGCTGAAGTTGTAAACTAAGTGGTGTCCAACCTGTTAACAGTCAACTTACAAACGAAAGTTTGTAAGTTTGGAATTTTATTATTTCTTAAGTAAATGTAGTAACGTAGGACATGGTTGCAATTCCTAAAGTATGGAAGTGAGAAGAGGTGGGGATGAGCGGAACTAGGTATAGATCACTCTTCCTGACCGAAGCTTAAGAGTAGCTCTGTCCACCAATAAAGGTTGGACACCCCTTGCTGTGAACCATCGCTCTAAAATAAACTACCATTCCTGTGGTTCATTTTCATCATCGTTCAACGTAACGGGGGAACTACTAACAACACTTGTAATTCATAAAGGATTTTCCTCTAACCTTTCTTTGATCGTTGTGATAAATAAAAGATACGTTTTCTATAACTTGTTCGTCCGTCATGTCCTCGTATGGATGTTCTCTGGCCATCGTTAGTACCTCCCACAGGGTAACAGCGAACGCCCAAACATCGCTCTTCGTTGTGAACTTGCCCTGAAAAGAAACGAAAACGCGCGTTTCGTGAACAATTCTTCAAACCATGAGGATTAGAGAGAATGTTATATAAAATCTTAAGTAGATTTATTCAAATGAAGTTTGTCAAATTGCGCCTGCATGAAGTTAGTGTACTCTAAGTAATCTTTGTTCCCAATCTTGGTCATCCCATTTTCAGTCTTCGTCCGAGAATGAGAAATCTGAAAGTGGGAATCTCGAAGGAGGAAATTTTCATACCGATCCATTCCCATATCCACTTACATTTCCAACTTAAAGTGATATTTTTCATACAACAAAATACCTCTCGGGCCTGTAATTACGTCACAACTCTCTCTCTCTCTCTCTCTCTCTCTCTCTCTCTCTCTATCCATTCCTAAACCAGGAAACTCTTTTCCTAAATTTGGAATTCCTACTTCGAGCATTCCCACTTTCAGACCGCGGATGGGAATGCGAATGACATGATTTGGGAAGTAATTTTAATTTGTTCCTAACATAAAGTGTTTTACTTACAAAGGGGAAAAGGCTACGTCGTGTCCAGTGTCGTAACACCGCTTCCCGTCGATCAGCAGCGAAGTTAAGTGACATTGTGTCTGTAGAGTAGTTGGATGGGAGAATGTTCTCTGCGTCCAGATTACGTAGCGACCCGTGGTTTGGATCCCACGTAAAGTTGTAATTGCCCTCCGTTACGAAGGAGGTTAAACCACCCCGTCATTATATTTACAAAAGAGTAAGTTTATTAAGATAATTTATAGTTTATATTAAATAAATATACTGTTTTAAGTCCTCTTTAAATACTTTGTAATAAAATGAATCATAGCGCTACATGTAGACTCGTACATACGGATAGGCCTGCATGCCGATACAAATGAACAAAAATTCTCGGGACCGGGATAAATTTAAAGAACTGGGAACCCCCGTTCCAGTTTTCTCATACGGGCGCGTGCCAGGTCCCTTGACTCATATATATACACATGGTGTCCCTCTAAAATATCCCTATTTTCATTTGCCCGTTATTTTATAATTGGGTTTCTTCTTCAGAAAAATAACAGATTGGGGTTTTAGTCCGCATATACCTATATGCATAGACCTATACATTTACAATAGCTGAACCCTCAAACAATGACGCAGCGTTTGCAGCTGGAACAGAAAATCAAGATCATTGAGTGGTTTCATGTGACAAATTCTGTGACGCAGTTGCGGAGGAACTTTTGCAGAGAATATGGATGCAGAGATCCACCAGATAGAAAGGCAATATCACGAATTGTTAAAAAATTTTAAACTAAAGTAAATGTAAGCAGTCAACATAATAATAATAGCGGAAGGCGATGATCCACAAGAACTGTGCAAAACGTAAATATGGTTCATGAAATTATTGCGCACAGTCCGCAGAAGTCAATTTGAAGTTTGTCAGCAGAAGTAGGTATTTCACGAACATCTGTGTATCGTACACTTCGTATCGAATTAAACCTTTTTCCCCGCAAAATTCATTCACGAGCTTCACTGACTAATGTTCAAAAACAAAAACGAATGGAATTCGCAACATGGAGGTTAGCAAAGCTAGAGGAAGATCCTGAGTTTTTGAAACACATCCACTTCACTGACGAGTATTATGTACATCTGTCTAGGGAGATTAATAAGCATTGTTGCTAAACTCAACATCTGGGTCGCTATTGGGTGGTATGATGTTGTAAGTTTGAGAATGAAACTGGAAAAGCAGTAACAGTAACGCAAAATTCATATCGACAGATGCTGCAACTTTATTTTGTCCTGTAAAAGAAATGACTGCATTACTCCAGATTCACAATGGTTTCAGTAGGATGGAACACCTCCACACTGTTTGCAGAACTCGCAACTTTTTGAGGAACCATTTTTACAGGCGACTAATCTCCCCTCATGAGACAGTGGAATGACCCCCATACTCACCTGACTTCACACCCGTGGCTTTTTTTGTAGACAGGATCTATTCTACCAAGCCTAATATACTTGAAGACCTAAAGACCAAAGTCTATGAGGTAATCAACATCATCCCAGCTGAGCTATTTCCCAAAATTATGTCAAACATTTGTGTAAGGTTGAATATTGTGTTAAAAAAAATGGCTATTACACTGAACATGTTCAATTAAGGTTAATAAACTTTTATGTTTTACGTACATACTGCATTTGTTTTTGTCTAGATTCCTTATTTTTAGCTTAGAATATTTATTTCGAAATAGGGACATTTTTGGGGGACACGTGGTATATATATATATATATATATCGTAAAGAACGACGCTTGTATAGGAGAATATTCCGCGCAAGATGGGAGAGAACGAAACAAATGAAAAAATGAGGTAACCACCCGGGAATCGAACCCGGGATCTTCCGATTGCCGGTCAGATATGATAACCACTACACCATGGTCCTCACTCGATCAGAAGTCGTAATTCCCCTACATTCCCGGGTGGTTACCTCATTTTTTCATTTGTTTCGTTCTCTCTCCTCATCTTGCGCGGAATATTCTCCTATACAAGCGTCGTTCTTTACGTTATTTATACTGCGTGTTCTTTGCAGTTGAAATGTATATATAGATACGGCATGCGGGAGGTGCCCCCCTTGGGGCATTGGTTTCTGCGCGTATGTAGGGGAATTACGACTTCTGATCGAGTGAGGACCATGGTGTAGTGGTTATCATATCTGACCGGCAATCGGAAGATCCCGGGTTCGATTCCCGGGTGGTTACCTCATTTTTTCATTTGTTTCGTTCTCTCTCCTCATCTTGCGCGGAATATTCTCCATACAAGCGTCGTTCTTTACGTTATTTATACTGCGTGTTCTTTGCAGTTGAAATGTGTGTGTATATATATATATATAATATATATATATATATATATATATATATGCACCTCGTTGGCGTAGTGGTTAGCATCGCTGATTACGAATCCACCAGCCCTAGACTGAGACCCGATGACGGCAGGCGGTGCGCAGGAAAACCCAGCTGTTCATCCTTCCATACAATAAAAAAAAAATTGATTGATAGATAAATGGGTACCCTGGGTAGTCTAGACTGGGCTGCTGGTGGGGCGTGGCTCGGATTCTACGTTAAGCTGTAGGTCTAAGGTGGAGTGATAAGCTTGATCTTTGTCAGAATGAACAATTCGGGCGGAAGCAAAACCAAAGTTAACCAAGTTTATATACTGTATATATATTTTTTTATATTTTTTCTAATTTTATCAACAACACAGTACGATGACCTTTAGAATTATATAATGAATTAGTTATTGTCGTTTAACTGACAGAATATTTGCTGTTTTGGATAAACTGCAAATACGAGACTGTTTATTTAACAGAAATACAAGAGGTCAACAACAGAAATGTCAACGTTTATCTGAATTCCATTTATGAATAATTGACTGCAATATATATATATATATATTCTATGACATTCCAGTGCTCTATAAATGGATCTGAAAACACATTACGTATTTTGTCCGAAAACGCGTTCATACTGATAGACATACATAAATCATTATGACAAAACAACACAAATGTAATTGCCAGTTTCAATGGGGCGATATTTTTCATGTGTAAATAGCAAGATGGAGAAATTAGTGATGTAACATATCAATAGGATGTCAGTGTAAATTTTGATTGAGCATTTGGATTCCATGTTTAACACTTATCAGTTGACTTTGTGGCAACACGCATCATTTTATGAAAGATGGGCGGATGTATGTGTTGTTGTTTTAGTGTTGAACACAACACCAACACACATCTTTGCAGCTACATACCTTTACGTGGACCAGTCACGGGGTAGAAAGAGAAACAAAAAATTTTCTACAGCACAGATCTGTCTAATAGATCGTCAGAAGAGTGATATTCATTTAAGAGTGTGGTTCATAAAAATATGTTAAATACTGTAGATGAGCTTCCCCGACAATATGCAAAGCCAGTTTTCCACCTTTTTTTCTCAAGTCTCCTTGTCGTGCTGCATTAGTAACTATGCAAAAACTTCTGGTACAGTCAGGCCAGCGTGTTTTCATTTCATTTTTACAACTGAGAATTTATTTTTGAAGTATGTTTCACACACACACAGATATACTCGTATATAATCATGAATCGTTCATATATATATATATATATATATATAAAAATCATGTATCGTTCATGGTGTTTTTTAGTGAACACAATTTCAAAGATTTCAGACGCGACCATCCTTGGTTATTATTTTAGACGTATAATTCACTGTGGGTCCTCATTATTCGCGATATATCGTTTCTTGTGCAGACTAGTAAGAACGGAGTAATATTCAATGACGTCAAGGCCCTGCCATTACGCCTAGATCTCTCATTTTGTAGTTTGATGTAATTTGCGTTATGCTGCTTCTTCCTTTCACATTTTTCTCTGTTGTAATTCTGCGCTGTTGCCATATTTAAAGTTACAATTTATAAGCAATAAATGCCATGTTTTCTTCATCCTCTTAAAATAAGTGTTGCAGTTCTTTCATAATTTTCGTATACTGTTTACAAGTGATTTCTTTGCAATTTTTTTGTTATCGACAAAAGACGATATAATATTATCTTTGTTTATTTTTGTCTACATCCGCAGTTATTGTTATAAAGAGCAGAAGAATTTTTCCTTGCGGTACGGGGTCATAATGACTTGTGAACCTCTAGATTTAATTCATTTACCACTAATTTTTGAGTTTTTTGATTTAAACAAAAATTAGGAATCCAGAGACCCAGTTTTCCAGCAACATATATTTTTCTAAGTTTATGAGTAAGTATTCCATATCACAGTTATGGAAAACTAACAAAATCTCTCTCTCTCTCTCTCTCTCTCTCTCTCTCTCTCTGATATATATATATATAATATATATTATATATATATATATATATTTGGCACAAAACTTCTAAAATTATCGCTTGGTGATTTAATAGCTGAGATAAGTAAAACCTTTTCAAGAGTGTAGTATCAGGGTGGTGTCTGTAGTGATGGAGTTCACAAAATACATAATGGTTTCCCCATGCTTTATTTGTATTTCTATAGAAACGTTGCATTCCGCGTGTGAGGCCTTATTGGGGTTGAATTATCTTGCAGTTTAGATCATGTATTAATTATGTAAACTCACAAAATTTTTATTTAATTCACTTTTGTTCAAATTTAACTAAATAATCGATGTATCTTTAACATAAATATGGTTTATATTAAACACATACGATTATATTTACTTGGAATTAATGTTTTGCAAATTTGCCATACGAAGTCAATCCAAAGTCATTGTAAATATATTTAATGTATTTAATCTAAACAAATTTATTTTGTAGTAACATCATTTATTTAGTTCAATTTAACAAAATTAGGCCTCATAATTTTGAATATAGTACTGCGTTAGTCTATAATCCAAACAGTTTTTGCCTAAATGAAATGAAAAGCTTTTTGAATGTACTTTCTCTGGAAATCAACATCGTAAAGCAAGTTTCGCTTGAATTCTTCTTTAGTTCTTGTGCATTTACTTCAAAAAAATTTACTTAGAATTTTGATCCGAATTCATAGTCGGTTTAGATGGACTAAATGCCGAATTAAAATGGTCCTTAAGCAGCCGTTCACCCACTTCATTTGGATCATCCTTACAACCGTCATTATTATATTTTAAGGTCTGATATTTTGAATGCAGCTCGTATTTGGTTTTGCGAAAGTGTAAAAATATTTTTGGATTACTTTTAATAATTTCTGCTTTATATTCTTTATGAAAGTATTTCAGAATAAATTATTATTTTGAATTTGTCTTCAGTTCACTCATTTTCTTTTCCAATTTTCGCTTCTTCTTATTTATTCTGCATTTAGTTAAACAATCTGTTTTGTTTGGTGGAAAAAAAGTGTTTTCATCTTTCTTTCGATTTGATTATTCTGTCTCTTCTCATGTTTTTATTTCTTTGTGTGATACGCAACGATTGCAAACGCTAAAATGCGGGACTTTCTGTCGTGTTTGAAGCCAGTCCATTCTCGAATGTCAAGCATTTAAATACAACCTGGAAGAAAATGTGGTCATGAAAAAAGAGACAGTTGTCTGATACAATAATTAGCGCATGGGATTCACGACTAATCACTTTGAAACTCGCAGAAAATATTGCTTGCAATAGAAATTCTTAAGCAGTGAAGGATTCTCGGGATGGTTATATACAATGGATGAACCGGAAAGAGATAAACAAGCCAAAAAATGGGAATTAATTTCTCTATCAAACGAACCTATGGTAGGACTTCTGTTGGGCAAAGGATTACTGGTCCAGAAAGGAAGAAACATCAATTTGATTATGGTACTATACGGAGATATAGGTGCATATTATAACCTGGTATTACCAGCGTCCGTAGGTCAGTGGATAACCAATTCCCTATAAGCGAGGTGAAGATATTGAGGTCGGGGGTTCAACTCCCGATTCCCGATGGTGCTTGTATTAATAATACAGGAGTTAGAGCGATGGGTCACATTAGTTGGCCTGAGCGCTGTGCCAAATTTTTGCCCTCCTAACTGTTTATTATTATAACCTGATATTAACACGAAGTAAATAGGGATAGATTATCTGATTTTCTAATGTCTTTTTCCTTGATAATAAGTGATAAGCTGTCAACGTTATGGACAACGCATCCTTCCACAGACTTAAACATTTGGTTCCTCACTCATAAATCCAACTGGAAATTTCTTCCATGTTCTGAAGGTTCAACTAAAAAGGAGACTATTCCACTCGCAGGATTTTGTAATACTAGCAAGAGCGAGAGAAGACTGCTTGACTCTCATTCAGTGACGACAATACCATCTCCGCCTTACCTCATAAAAACAGAAGTTCTAAACAACAGCTACAAGCATTCCGCAACGTACCTGTATAAATGTCTAGAAAGGGTAGATATGTGGTATTAACATAGGAGATTAACTTTAGGAGGTATAATGATATTAACTTTACAGTAGAAGAAGATTGTAGACACCAATCGACCAGGGAAGTACTTTGGGGGGTATGTTAGGCAAGAGACAGGGGTGCTGGAACCCGTTTCTCCTGTCACTGTCCTCCTCAGCTAATCCGTGTCTCATCTACCCTGTGAGCAGTCCAGCACGCTCTCAAACACCCACTTCTCCCTTAATTTCTTACTACACATACATGCATTCTACACACTGCACATTCTTTTCAAAATTAAAAAAGAATGGCATAGTTTTTAACAGCCTCGGAGACCTTGATTTCGTCTCTCTCCTTTTCCTTCTATGGTGGGGGGCATTTATGCAGGCGTTCGCCCTTGGCCCCTTCTTCCTGCATAAGACTATCGGGATAACTCGGGTAACACTTCCCAAATTTCGACAGTATGAAAGTTGAAATTTTTTCTCAAATATTAATTCACATTCTCATTCACATTTCTGTTCACATTCTTATTTACACATTGCGCGCTAACTCCTGTATTATTATTACCAGGACCATCGGTACTCGAACCCCCGACCCCCACTGTCTTCATTTCTCTTGTAGGGAAACTCCGCTCGTAAGTATTCTCCGTAACCGAGCTTATAAACGCTTAAATTTTGTGACCTTTTAATTTACAATCATGAAGTCTTGAAGAATAATATCTTGGGGGGGGGGCTTCATTGAGACGTTCATCTCCCTTTCTGCAGTAAAGTTACTTAAAGTTAATTGTCAAGTTACTCAGGTTATTTTTAAACTTTGAATACGAGTTAAACTTTAAATTTCTGAAGAAAAATAGTGAGTGTTGAAGTATTTGGAAAAGAAACTTTCTTTTCTGTACCTCACTTCAAGTCTTTTGAGTTACTCGTAAAGGTTGATTTTCTTTCTAGATTCATTTTTGAAATGAGTCTGATCCCTGTGTTTAAAAATAACGCTGTATCGAGAGTAACATTTTATAAAAAAGTTTTTGAACGAGTTCAACGTTCAACGAAGGATGCTGTGCCTTCGGACGGATCAACCACAACAGTCACTCCATTTCTACTTCCTTCTTATTTCAAGTAATACAACACCTTTTTTTGTGGTGAAAATTTCCATAACTCAATGAAAATCCAAGTGTTCATTTGTGAAATTCATCCTATATTATTTATATATATATATTGATGAACTTTATTGGCAGGATAAAATGTAAATCCCATAACGTAGTACAATATTCTTGAAGGTAATGAGCGATAAGATAAATCAAACAATAATACATTTAAAAACAAACAAACTAAAAATTATGACTAAAGAAGAGATAAAAATAAGACACGAACTGAAACAAGTAATAATAATAATTAAAAAAAACAACCCTACCCAGTGCTAAGCCTACATTAAAATGATGATAATGATGGTAATGACAGTAATGCCGTTTATTGACAGGAAACAGATCTCCAAAAACCTAGAAAAAAAAAAGGGTACAGTATCCATCAAAGTAATGAACGATAGAACTAATTAAAAAATAAATTAAAAACAAAAGCAAAAAAGGATTACGGTAATAAAGAAATAAAAATGATACACGTAAAGAGACAAGAAATAATAAAAAATAGTAATAACAGTTTCAAAAAATAAAAGTACGTGTAATGGGATGGTTAATGCAGGAGTTAAGTGGAGCTATAGACACGCACACACTTTCATACCAAGAGGTCCACAGTCAAGAAGACATAAAGTAGGACTGATGAATGGCTTGGACAATTTGATTGTCTGAGTTTTTAATTCTTCGCATTAGATTGTATTGGGCACATCTTGTTACCCCTTTTTAGGGGAATAAATAAATAAATAAATAAATATGTCGGTGACTACGAATCCATCGGCCCCGGGATCGAGACCCGGTGACGGCAGCCGGCGCGCAGGAAAACCCAGCTGTTCATCCTTCCACACAATAAAGAAAATGGTTGGTAGATAAATGGGTAGCCTAGTGATTAAGACGCTAGGCTGCTGGTGGGGCGTGGTTCGGATTCCACGTTAAACTGTAGACCTAAGGTGGAGTGAAAAGCTTGACCTTCGTCAGAATGAACAATTCGGGCTGAAGCTAACCAAAGGTAAGGTGATGAATTTCACACTTAAACACGTGAAATGAATGAATGATGCAAACTCACAAGGAAAAACAATTTTTCCTTGTGGGTTTGCATATATATATATATATATATATATATACTGTATATATTATATATATATATAAGGGAAAATTTTCTTAATATGATTATTATTGCTGTATAAAATATAAAATGAATGACTACCTTCAGATATGCTTAATTCAATGCAATATATATATATATATATATTATATATATGAATAAAACCACGAAGGAAAGGAAACACAAAAAGGTGCTCAAGCGCTTTCGTCTAATGACATCCTCAGGAACACTGAAGTACATAAAAGGTTACGGCCTATATATAGGTTACAGAGAGAAAAAAAAAAATAACATACATACACACAAACATATATATATATATATATATATATATATATATATATATATATATATACATATCTACACATACATATATATATATATATATATATATATATATATACATATATATGCAATAAACGGAGAAGTAAAAATAAAAATTAAAAATTAAAGATTAGAGGATTAACAAAGAGGCATACAGATTTGTAAGGAAAAATATCGATTTTTAGCACAAGATCAAATGAATTATAAAAATACAAGTTATACTGGAAATCTGCCCGGGTTTTAACACTTTGCCTTTTAGAGTCAAGTTTCGATATATATATAAATAAAATGAAGATTAAAAGTTAATAAAGTAGCGTACAAGTTTACCAAAGATTTAGCGTCCTACCCTTTTTATCTAAATTTGTTTTGAAGGAATTCAAAACAACAGGATCGAGTTGAAAAAGACCTTTGCTTATGTTGAAGTTATTTGAAAGTTGGATAATGGCAGACTCAAGAATATTTCTATTGACAATGTTGCTAGAATGAAATAAAACTGAAGCATTATTCCAATCAATACAGTGGGATAACTCTGACAAATGGACAAAAAGAGCACTGGACAACCCCCACTAAGAAGGCCATTTTTTTCATCAATGTTTCTCCGCGCCCTTAGGATCGCCAGTCCGGAATAGATCGATGCCGAATTGGAAAAAATCAACGGTATTGGAAGTGATCTGTGTTACCCATCTGCGTTTATGGAATCTTGTCTCAACAAGGCAAAACGAACTTTCTATCGTGTCAATAATAACACTCGTACTTTGTCAAAAAATATTTTAGTACTTCCATTTTTCCCGGGCTTTTGGGCATTGCTAATGTACTTAAACTTTTGGATATTAATGTAGTATTTTCATATAACAATATTGTGAAAAATATCATAGTAAAAAATAGCCCTACCAATAATTCAGGCATTATCTATAAAATTGGGTGTAAACAATGTGATTCCTTTTACATAGGTCAGACGGGAAAGGATTTGCACACACGTATAAACAGCATCAATATTCCGTTAGAACAGGACAGTTGTCCAGTGCTCTTTTTGTCCATTTGTCAGAGTTATCCCACTGTATTGATTGGAATAATGCTTCAGTTTTATTTCATTCTAGCAACATTGTCAATAGAAATATTCTTGAGTCTGCCATTATCCAACTTTCAAATAACTTCAACATAAGCAAAGGTCTTTTTGAACTCGATCCTGTTGTTTTGAATTCCTTCAAAACAAATTTAGATAAAAAGGGTAGGACGCTAAATCTTTGGTAAACTTGTACGCTACTTTATTAACTTTTAATCTTCATTTTATTTATATATATATCGAAACTTGACTCTAAAAGGCAAAGTGTTAAAACCCGGGCAGATTTCCAGTATAAACTTGTATTTTTATAATTCATTTGATCTTGTGCTAAAAATCGATATTTTTCCTTACAAATCTGTATGCCTCTTTGTTAATCCTCTAATCTTTCATTTTTAATTTTTATTTTTACTTCTCCGTTTATTGCATATATATATATATATATATATATATATATATATATATATATATGTTTGTGTATATATATATATATATATATATATATATATATATATATATATATATATATATATATATATATATATGTTTGTGTGTATGTATGTTATTTATTTATTTTTTTTCTTTCTGTAACCTATATATAGGATGTCATTAGACGAAAGCGCTTGAGCACCTTTTGTGTTTCCTTTCCTTCGTGGTTTTATTCATCATAAATATTTTTCACGTGTTACTTTCGTGAAATAATTTTCATATATTATATATATATATATATATATATATATATAGAGAGAGAGAGAGAGAGAGAGAGAGAGAGAGAGAGAGAGAGAGAGAGAGAGAGAGAGATCAACAAGCTGAATATATTTTAAATTAAAAAATGAATAGAAACAAAGGAAATGTTTGATCAAACATCAAATAAAATCACATTCATTGTGAAAGGCAAGACAGTGATGGTTCGTATTTTAGTTTGGATATTGTTTGTTTATTAGTAAGTCTATCTAATGCCAACAACCGCAGTTCAGTGGCTAACACCGTTTCCTTATAAAGGAAAACACTGAGGTCCGGGTTCGAATCCCGATGGTGATGGTTAATAATTACAGGGAGGTGGCACAATGGGCCGCGTTCGTCTGGGCTGAATGCTATGCCAGTTTCTGGCCCTCCTCACTAATTACTAGTTTGGAGTTTGCCTTCGCACTAACAGCCAGCCAAGAAGTTCCTATAGAACACGGGGGATTTATGGGACACGGAGGATTTATAGCTTAATCTGGGATCCACACCCGGGGTCTCTATAAAATCAGAACACTGAAGGAGTGTGCACTCACGAAGTATACACTCTAAGCTGGCGTTCGAGCTGCGGTGAAACCGTTTCTATAACAACAACAACAACAACAACAGTATGCAATCTAAAGCAGTGCAGTACTCACTCAGTTATCCTTGATTGAGGGGCGGTCTATGATAACGGATAACCCGATTCCACGGTTAATTTAGTATACCACACCGGTACGTGGGTGGTGAAGCTGCTTCTGTCCGCCACCACTGACTGGTCTCCCACCTCGCGCGCCTCCATACACAGTATTATTCTATTACAGTATAATATACAACTAAGTAGTTTGTATTCACCGCAAGTCGTGAAGGTATGTGATTCCAGAAGCGCGCATATGTACTACATGAAGCACTGAGAATTTGAGAAACACTGACTGAGAGCGTTGTGGTGGGCTGGCGGGAGGCGAGCCGCGGATGTAAACATCGCGCCAAATCACAGTTAACTCGGTGTCATAATCACGAATAAGTGTACAATGCTCCGGTTGAATAAATCACAGATAACTGCTTGAGTATTGTAGTTCTCAAACTGTTGTACGCGAGTTACTACTTAGTGGTACGTAAATATATTAAAAATTAAATCTCAGTGAACCATATAATAAAAACAGGGCTACGTCGAGGCCAATGTCGTAACGCCGATTCCCGTCGATCAGCGAAATTAAGCGACAGTGGGTTCGGAGAGTAGTTGAATGCGAGACTGTCCTATCCGTCCAGATGAAGTAGCGACCCGTGGTTCGGATTCCACGTAAAGCTGTAGGTCCCCTCCGTCACATGAGCTCAGATGTTGCGAAGGAGGTTAAACAACCCCCATCATTACATTATATAATAAAAACTTATATAAATTTGGAGTTTGTAACTTAGACAAATAGAAATTATAGTCCATACAATGAGAGTTATAGGTCTGTCCTGAAAAAAATTGAGAGTGGTGGTACTTTACGTTTGTTGTTTTACTGTAGCTGGTACAGAAGACAATAAGTGTGGGTACCGGCATGCTTTACACATATATACATTATAAAAAATCTCATTTCCCAAGGATTTGGGGTGAGAAGGCCGAGAACAACCCGGATGTAAAGTACAGAAGTTAGTGAAAAGAAGATGCAGAAGTAAAGTGCGCATATCCGTTCACACGGGCGTCTTGGTGGACCAGCGACGCCCCCCTCCCTCCCTACATGGCAAAACTTCACACCTGTGACGCTTCATACGTCATGCGTGGTGGCACCTCCAGGCCTTGTCAAAAATAAAAGAGACAGTCCCAAACTTACATAATTCTAACAAACCTCTTCCATTCCAACCGACTTGTTTCCATTTCTCGTGTATCACCTAGATCAAGTCCATCATCACTCACCCGATCGTTCACCATGTCCATCCATCTTCTACTCGGCCTCCCTCTCCTCCTTCTACCTTCGCAAACACTCTCGTACACTCTTTTCACACCTCTCTCATCTCCCATTCTTTCAACATGTTCAAACCACCTTAACACACTTTCCTTAATTTTCACTTCCACCGACTTCTGAACACCACATCTTTCTGGAACCACACGATTTCTTACTCTTTCAATCCGCCACACGCCACACATACATCTCAGGTTATCCATTTCAACCGCTCTTACTCTTGACTTTTCCTTTTCAAGCAATGTCAGTGTTTTACAGCGGAACAAAAGTATCTTTTTTTATATTCGTGTAAACTTAGCAAAAAAAAAAAAAAGATTGTGTATATTATATCAAATTTTAAAAGATTTTTGCATTCATCGTTCTGCTTTGCAGTATATTTACGATAACAGCATTTATTACGTCTAAGATGACTGTAATTTGTGTAATAAAATTTGATCATAAAATAATTCCTGAACAGAATTTCAGAAATGTAAATATCTCACAGCGTTTCCGTCCAGTGTCCAATTCTTCACAACCGCTTTCAGGGCACCGTCACCTTTAATCCTTGATTCACTTTACTATTAACTTCATCCGCACTCGTACCTCTTTTCTTCACTACACATCCCAGATACTTAAAAGGTTCCACCATTCACCATAACATGACAATCGAATTTTCTTCTCTCTTTACGATCAATAACTCGCTCTTACTCACATTCACTTTCAATAATCTTCTTTCTCTTTTCTCGCACACAGCCACGAAATTCTTAACCTCTTACGTATCACATTCTGAGTAAATAGTACAGCATCATCCACATACAATAGCTTCAACGGATCCTACCTACTCCCATAACACACCGGATTCAATCTTCTTTTTAGCAGTCGCACTTTCAACTCTTTCATCACCCATCCATAAACAGATTGAACAGCCATCACACATCCTCGACACACACCAACATTTATACCAAACCACTCAATCAGTTCTTTATTTACTATCAAACATTCACTATTTCGATCATATAAAATCTTTATCGCATTCATGAGTCTACCGTCAACCTCATATATATTCGAGACCCGCCACACCGCTTCTCTGTTCACTCTATCATACGCTTTCCGAAGACCCATAAAAACCATGGGTGCTCCTTTAGTATGCGGTCTACAAATTCTGCCGCGCTCTACTTTTTTCAAAGTGCAGTCTACAGGTTTTTTTCGTTCAATTGCTGGTGCTACTATAGTATGCGGTCTACCTACGATTGGTTAGGTTTAGTCAAGATATTTTCGTTAAAACTAACGAAAATATCATGACTAAACCTAACCAATCGTCAAGGGCGACTGACATTGGGATGTAAACAAGCAATTAGTAAACAAGCTAAGAAGGTATACTTACATTTAAACTTTTTGTGTTTTTAACTTTTCAATAAATTTTTTTCCTTACATTTAAACATTTTATGTTTTTAACTTTTCAATAAATTTTTTTCAAGTAAGACTGTCATTTCAACCTTCTTTAACTACATTTAAAAAACAAATTGGTGTAGACCGCATACTAAAGTGTGAATTTGTCTGTAGACCGCATACTAAAGGAGCACCAAACCATGTATATATTGCAATCCCTTTCACACGCTTTCTCATCCACTCGTCTCACTGCGAACTCTTGATCCACACCAACTCTTCCACCTCGAAACCCATCTTGCACATTACTCACCAACCATTCTGTACCATGAACTTTTTCTATCACTATCCTACCATACACCTTCCTCACTATACTGAACACTCAACTTTCAAACACGTAATTCTTACTCGCTTTAAAGAAATGAAAATAAATTTGAGTTATAAGTGACGGAGCAATTGAAGAATAGGGACCCCAGCCTTCTTTAGTTAGGCTTATAAGGCTAACTAACGAAAATATCACGACCTAACCTAACCAATCGTTAGGTTAACTGTACGCCCTTGACGATTGGTTAGGTTAGGTCATGATATTTTCGTTAGTTAGCCTTATAAAGCTAACTAAAGAAGGCTGGGGGTCCCTATTCTTCAATAGCTCCGAAGTGACTTTTACTTTTTTACAAATAAATATTATCGTTACTCGCTTATTAATTAATTTATCAAACCTATATTAAAACTAATAAATAATTTAATTAGTTTTAATAACTTAAATCTTCAGAGTGAATTAAACTTGGATAATTTACTCAGTATAAAACTTTGCGTGGATTATACGCGCACGAGTATATCGAAGCGAGAATATAATACGCAATAAAGTCCGTAATTTCATTATAAGCTATTAATAATTCGACATTTCTGAATTTCTATTTTAGAATTATTTTATGACCTGATTTTATTACGAGAATTATAGTAATTTTAGTCGTAATAAATGTTATATTATTGTAAATAGATAGCGATGTTGAACAATAAATGCAAATGTCTTTTAAAATTTTGTATAATTTATTTATCTTTGCTAAATTATATATAATATAAGCAAATTTAAATTTGGAATGTAATTATTTTAATGGTTTGAGTGAGAAATAAAAAGAATTATTAAGGCAAATTAAGTCTTGGGGGTTCGAATCATGGAAGAGGTATTTTGGGGAGTATGTCTCATCTGACGCCATTATCATGACCCTTTAAAAGTACATGGGAATGGATCATTTTGAGAATTTTCTTCTTTAAGATGACAGCTTTCGGGTTTTTCATTCTAGGACGAAGGCTGAAATAGGATTTCGACCGGAACTGGGAAGTGAACATGTTCGGGTAATTCATGGGCAGCAGAAAAATTCCCTGGTACGATTCACGAGAAAGGGTACGAGTTCATACATAAATGACTAAAAGGCTATATGAAGCCGCTTCAAAGTTCCACTCGTATATAATGCAATTTACATCCTATTCATAAACTCGCTTCTTCTCATGGATTTGTTTCGTAGTGACGTCACTATAGGGCATAAATAATGAAATCATAATTCGTTTCCTCTGTTCATGCAAAATAAAGAGCCAAACTAGGTCAAACTTTAAGAATCTGAAAGGCTGTACAATAAGGTATTATAAGATAGGAAAAACTATTCATACTCTCTACGTACATTATAGAAAGCATAACTTCGTTAACGGGCATCTTTCTGGAGTTATGAGCCCCATTAGTGACGTCATAATTAGTGTTCCAAAGAAACTTTTTCTTTTTGTTTTGGCTGCAACTGTGTTGCAAGAGAAGACAAAAGAAAGTCCGACCCAAGTTTTGCAACTCATTTTACTGGTTTGAGCTTCGTAAGGGTGAAAACCCCCAAACCCATCTAATACCTCTAAATTGCCCCCTACATATCCTCATGCCCCATATATGTATAATAATTACCAGTAGTATGCTCTCCCAAGCCATCCATCTGATGGGCAGAAGAATTTTCTCCTCTGTTCTGTAGTAGTCGTTTCCGTATATCTGTCTGCTCACGCCGAAGTCGCAGATTTTGATCACGTGATGCACTCCTACGAGACAGTTCCTAAGGAGTAAATTCAAAGAATTATATATATAGGTCTTCCCGATAGACCTGTTTATATAAATAAATAAATTGCTACATGTTCTTTCCAATTCTTCTAAGTTTATCAAACTCGATGTTGATATTTCTAATCATAGCATCAAACTTGAAAATAAAATTAATTACTTCCTTCGGTTACTAAAAATATATTAACAGATTATTATAACCAACTATTTACCTACGGTACTACTCCCGTATCTTATATGGACTTCCAAAAATTCCTATAAAGTTCCCTAATTAAAAACTGACTAAATTTTTGGCTCCAATTATTGATCCCGTCACTCGCAATCAATACACGTAACACGGTTAAAGATTCAATTGCTTTTGCTGAATTTATCCGTTCTTAAACTTCCACTGACTGTTTTATGACCAGCTTTGGTGTTGAGTCCCTCTTTACCAATGTTCCTGTCTCCTAAACTTGTAATATAATCACCGACCATCTCTTTGCCACTAACTACCATATCCTTGGAATGGAGAAAAAAGAAATCCTTCCTTCGTTTATTGAAACTTTCGGTTGAAGATATAAAATTTACCTTTGATAATATTCTATACTAACAAATCGACGGCATAGCGATGGGTTTTCCTCTTGGACCTTCCTTTACTAATAGCTTCCTAACTCATCATGAGCAGATTTGGCTACAAGATTGTCCACTGCAGTTTCGTCCTCTCGCGTTCAAACGATATGTTGAAGAATGCTTTCTTATATTTAAATGTAAAGAGCATGCACCGTTATTCCTTGATTATATTAATCACAACCATCCAAATCTTAAATTTACCAAAAAGTAGTGATGAACCGATTAAAAAATTTAACCGATGCCGATGCCGATTCCATGAGAAACTGCCGATACCTATGCCGATTCTTTTCCTACATTAAAAAAATCAATTCCCTTCATAAATTTTACTAATCTAATGTGAAACTTTAAATTTTCATATTTTTACATTTCAAATTTGTTTAAATGCTTTTCCTTAGTTTAATCCACAATATACAGCACCAGAATTTGTTACTCATATACCGTAGCTAAAAGGATGTTAAAAAGTTTCATTACTCAGTAAAATGATAAAATAATTTAATTTTAGTTTCATAAATTGAATACCAATATTTAAAATAATTTCCTTATGTTGAAGGTATTTTCTTTTTCAACACTGTCAAGAATAACCAAATTTTTTGTTAAAATTTCAAGTCTTTGGTTGCCAATTTGAATAGAAAAATGGGTATATAATTTGGGTTTATAAAATTATTAATATACTTAAAATAAAGTCAACATAATAAGATTGTTTAATATATAAATTATAAAGTACAACTTAATATAGAATTAGGTACTTTCTTGTTATCCCAGACCCCAGACTTTTTACCAGTTGCCAGACTTCAGTTTTGACAGAATATTTTCGTTAAACTAACGAAAATATCACGACGTAACCTAACTAGGCTGACCATACGTACCGTTTTGAACGGGACAGTACCGTTTTTTTTATGGGTTCTGTATGGGTTCTGTCACTGAAGAATAATTGTAAGCTCAATATGTTTATGTACTTACTTTTTCATGAATACAGAATATTACATAACCCCTGTCCCTTTTTTGCCATCCCAATGTCCCGTTTTTGTCTCAAGGAAATATGGTCAGCCTAAACCTAACCAATTATCAAGGGCGTACAGTTTACCTAACTGGGCATCCAATTAACTTAATTAGTTGGTAAGGTTAGGTTAAGTCGTGATATTTTCGTTAGTTTAACGAAAATATTCTGTGTCAAAACTGAAGTCTGGCAACTGGTAAAAAGTCTGGGGTCAGGGATAACAGGAAAGTACCTACAGTACACGTAGAATTATTATTAATATAGAATTGGAGATTACAATAGTTCATAATATTTGGAGATTAGCCAGTTAGAGAAAATGTAAATTTATGGGCAACTTATTAAACTTTCCCTTTTTCTTAAATATAAAATATTTGTATATAATTACTCGGGCGGTCAAAAGTCAATAAAGTCAAATTGTTTCCTATGGGGCACTTTTCGCTGAAACGACTGAAAATGCAATAAAAACACCTGTAGGGAGTATATTACCAAAGTTAATAGGTCAACCAAAAGTCAACTTTTACCTGTTAGGTCAAAAAATAGCAATGAGGTAAATAAAGTCAATTTTTTTGAATAAATAATTAAAATAACTAAAAATTGGCATCATTTTGGTTAACTGGCAACTTCGCTGCTCGTATTTGTCTTATTCAGTTATGTCCGTTCTGGTTTTGGATGTGGTTGTGTTGTATGTATTGTGGTTACTGGTTACCATTTTTGATTTGTGATTTTTTCTGATTTGTGATTTCACTGATTTCGATTTCTTTTGATTTCAGATATTTAAAATGCCAAAAGTTGCAGTTAGTTCTATTGCTAAAGTGCGCGCTATAATTGAAAAAATATCCTAATGAATTCATTTGTTCAGGAAAAAATGAGCTATACTGTCAGATTTGTTGTGTTGTGGTCAAGCATGACAAATCCTTTTTTGTGGATAAACATCGCTCTACCCAAAAGCACCAGCGTGGTATAGACCAAAATGTGGGAAATGAAAAGACGCAAACCCTTTTAAAGTACAAGTCTTCAGATTTTTCGGAAAAACTTGTGACTACATTTCTGTCAGCCAACATACCTCTTCATAAGTTGAGCAACCCTCATGTGAAACAATTGTTCTCTGAATTAGGTGTAGCAGTGCCTTGCGTGTCAACTTGCAGATCGATAGCAATGAAACAGGCAGAAAGCGAGTTAAGTAGAATAAAACATTTGCTAGAGGGTAAATTAGTTTTCCTAATTGTTGATGAAAGTGAAGTAAAGGGCTCAAAATATTTGAACATACTTGCTGGATCTATTGATGTTCCCAAGAAAACATATTTAATCAGGTGCGATGTTCTTCTTGGAAATGTTAATGCACGAACTGTCATACACAAGATTGACGATACTGTAAAAGAATTCGAGATACCAAGAGAAAATTTCTGTTTACTTCTGTCTGATGCAGCTCGTTACATGGTGTCAGCTGGAGCGACACTCAAGCAACTTTTTCCAAGACTTTTCCATGTAACGTGTCTTGCGCATCTGTTACATAATTGTGCGATGCAAATAAGAGCATTTTATAGTGATGTTGACACTTTAATTGCATGTGTCAAGGCTTCTACTCTTAAAAACAAAAGAAGGAAGGAATTGTTTGCTGAACTAGGAACTCCTCCAGAACCGATTGTAACACGTTGGGCAAGCTGGCTGAACGCTGCTTTTTATTATGCAGACAATTTTCCAAATGTGAAGACAATTGTGGAAAATTTTGAAGATGAAGGAATCATTGTTCAGAAGGCTAAAGAGAGTGTTGCTAATGAAAAACTGCCAAAGCAACTAATGTCAATAAAAATGAATTATAGTTTGATTGCTAGCTTAGTGACTAGGATGGAAGCATCTGATTGCACCATTAGAGAGGCATATGAAACCATTTCTTCTATCAACCTTGGCGAAGATATGTGTTCAGTCAAACAATACATTGAAACAAGACTCAAGACAAATGGTATTTGTGAAATAATTAACCTCAGTAGACCTGAAATCTCACCAACAGTTTATGGTCAGCTTTTGCAATGTCAACCAACAACTGCCGCTGTAGAAAGAGATCTTTCTCCATGCTTAATAAATTATTAAGTAAGGATCGCAATTTTTTGCCAGAAAATGTCGGCAAATACTTCATAATTTACCACAATCGGTCAACTGATGTAGAAGAGCAAGAATAAGTAATTAAAGTATCGTTTTTATTATTGAAAGTAAAGGCAACTTTATAAGTCAATTTTTTCAATTCGTAAGGTCAACTTTCTTAATTTTTTCGGTCAACTTTTGACTGCCCTAATAATTACACTGAAATGAAAATGAAAATGAAATGAAAATGAAAATAAAATGAAAAGGTTTAATATATAAATTTATCAGTATAAATGATCATAAATAGTGTTTTTTTTTTCTGTTCATTTTTCTCTAAATATAGATTTTGTTTTGTAATGAAAATTTTAAAATTTCAAATAATCTGTGAGAAAATCGGCTAAATTTGGCCGATGCAGATGCACCAAAAATGGCCAATTTTGCCGATGCCGATTAATCGACAGGGCCGCCGAGAGGGCGGGGAAGCCGGGATAAATCCCCTGGGCCTGGACCTCTAGGGGGCCCGGAAAGAGGGGGGATAAAATCTAAAAATATTAATAAAGCAAATGATTAAATAACAGAGAGGAAATATAATTAATGAACATACATTTTATAGAGATTATCATAGTCAAACTGAAACAGATAAAATATTATCTGCGGTCCACCAATGCCCAAGACCGACTGACAGATCTGGGAATCATTGTAACTGAAAGCCAGTTAGTCCGTACTTTAAATTTCATCAGAATCATTTACCACTTTGCTAGAGTGAAGGCAAAGAAAGTACACTTCTAAATATGAAAATCTTGCAGTAAACATTTGTCTTGCCTGCATGGACTAGTACTGCATTTGTAAATTCTATGATGATAGAATTAATATAATTGATTCGTAAAATAAAATGGTCATTTTCTTCTGAGTTGTTTATTCATACTGTATGTTTTGAATAGTGACTTGGACATATAGGCCTAATCAGTTTGCTTGTTATGTACGCAAAAAAACATTCATAATAAAATACTGAGTAAGGGAGGCCCTGTTAATCGGTACACCCAGAGCTGGGCAGTATTTAAATACATTTGTATTTAAATACGTATTTAAATACATTTGTGTATTTAGAACTGTATTTATAAATACATTGTTTTTCATGTATTTAAATACAGTATTTAAATACTTTAATGAGTATTTAAATACAATGTATTTAAATACTCAAAATATAAAAATGTAAATACTTTTACTGGTTTAATACACGTTCTGTACTAGCACAGTACGACGCGTCGACAGTGTAGTACAGCATGGTTCATGTTTCAACGTGTCAGTTCAATCCGTTGTGTGCCACTCTTAGTCGAAAGCGGTTGATTTCTTTATCGTGTGCGTGTCATGGCTTAGTGAATTAGTGAATGCATATGTTAAAATTTGTATGTATTTAAAATGTATTTATAAATGTATTTAAATACAATTGATGTATTTTGTATTTAGTATCTAAATACATTCGTAAAATGTATTTAGTATTTAGTATTTAAATACATTTCTCCCATGTATTTAGTATTTAGTATTTAAATACATTCAGTGTATTTATTGCCCAGCTCTGGGTACACCACTACCGAAAAGTCTCTATCACACCTTGATAGTCAGGTCACTCGCTCTTCAGATGGTTTTTCTACTTCAGTTTATAGGAAGAAGACTTAGAACGAATTATTTCAGTTCAGTACCATTTCGTTTTAAAATCTCTAGCATCACGCGTAAAATACACCGAGCTTATCATATTTGCTCAGATTGGCTCCTGTTCCATAACAAGATCAGTTACCAGCAGTTCTTTAAGCATAACCTATAGTCCTATACCCAATAAGTCTATTTGATAATTCTCTCAATCGTTTTCTCCAAAACCTTTTTCAGACTCAACATTTAGTTCCCACTATTCCTAAATTAGAGATGTATATTAAACTTCCTTTTCTTGGCCATACCACTGACGAAATGAACGGGCTCGTTCGTAGTGTCCTTTCAAAGTCTTTTCCTCAAAGTTGTTTTGAATTTATTAATAGTAATTCCTCCTTAACCTATAATTTCTGCCACCATAAGGAACGGTTCCCTTCGCTTGTCAAGTCCTCTGTAATATACCTCTACACGTGTGCGGACTGTAATGCCCACTACGTGGGTCAAACTGGCCCGCAACTAAAACACAGAATTGATAAGCATAGGGGACTTTCCCATCGGACTGGCTATCCCCGGTTTAATTCAGAATATTCCGCTATTCGCAATCACAACGAATCAGGCGACCATCCAATAAACACTGATCAGTTCTCTGTTCTAATGTTCTATCTTCCCAATCTACCGAACTTGAGAAAAAAAATCAATGAGTTGTTATACATTAAGAATCTGACCTCTTCCTTAAATGCACAAAATTTGTCCGTCAAATTATTCACTCTATTGACAACCAACCAACTAGTTTTTGCTCCTTTTTTCCTCGCTACTAATTTTTCTGGTCATTCCTTCCATTCCCTTTCATCTGAGATCATGTCTACTTTGGGTAAGCTCTTATTTTATTATATATATATATATATATATATATATATATATATATATATATATATATATAGATATATATATATTAATATATTATTATATATAACATATACATATATAGACATATACATATATACACATATATATATGTATGTATATATATGTATATATATATGTATATATATAAAAGTCAGTCCTCACTTTACGAACGCTCGCTA
Organism: Bathynomus jamesi; assembly: GCA_023014485.1. Taxonomy (NCBI): domain Eukaryota; kingdom Metazoa; phylum Arthropoda; class Malacostraca; order Isopoda; family Cirolanidae; genus Bathynomus; species Bathynomus jamesi. The sequence goes on along the minus strand of JAJOZX010000959.1, from coordinate 321,444 downwards.
TACAAATTTTCACTCATTCGAATTAACCTCATTAACACCATTTCCCGCGGATACGAACGGCTTTTGCTGATACGAACGCGCGCCAAAATACTCGAACGTGATTATATATATATATATATATATATATATATATATATATATATAACGCTTCGTCATAGAATGACTGACGCGTTCAAACATTCCAGGTATTGCTCGGATTTTCTGGCATTCTTATTCTACACGTTGGCGAAACATTTCAACGTTGTCAATGGGTGTCACGTAAACGATGGATTTCAGATGACCCCACAGATAAAAATTGAGTGGATTCAGGTCCGGGGAGCGAGCAGGCCACGTAATGGGTCCTCCACAGCCTATCCATTTATCAGGGAAATGGTCATCCAAATAATCTCTGGCTACTCGACTAAAATGAGGCGGAGCGCCGTCATGCATAAACCACATACGACGTCGGACACCAAGAGGAACTTCATCTAGTAAATCGCTTAAATCATTCCTTAAAAAATTGGAATACGATTCTCCTGTTAATCTTCCAGGCAAAACAAAAGGACCGATTAAGTTGTCGGCAATAAGTCGTGCCCATACATTGATCCTAAATTGTTGTTGGTGCCTTGACTGGATAATAGCACGCGGATTCTCTTCAGCCCAATGATGAATGTTGTGAAAATTAATCAAGTCATTTCTTGTGAAGGTAGCCTCATCACAAAACAACACGGAGGATAGAAAAAGAGGATCGCGAGCACACTGTTGAAGGAACCAAGTACAAAAAGCCTCTCGTGGTGGGAAATCAGCTTCAGTAAGGCCTTGTACTCTTTGAATGTGATATGGGTAAAGCTGTTGTTCCCGTAAAATTCTCCACACAGTTGTGTATCTTACACCCTCTGCTGCTGCTATCCTTCGGGTGCTGACACCAGGATGTTCCTCCACGCGATTCAGGAACCACTCCTCCAAATCAACAGTTCTGGCGCTGATTGGTCTACCAACCATCTGAAACTCGCTTGTTGAATGATCCTGTATCACCAAGACTCTCTCTATTCTCTGAAAGGTCTTCTTATCTGGCAGACGGCGATTCGGAAACCTTTCCGCATACAGACGTCTTGCTGCTGGCACATTACATTCGGCAAGTCCACACATGAGATGCATTCTCACTTCAAATGCATACTATTACTGAATAGCACAAAAAATTTAAGTTTTTTTTCACTGGACTGAACTTATTCACGGTAAGAAGTTACGAATACGAACAGTGAAACACTGCTATGCACCTCTGACTGACTGATTGGCTTTACCCTCAACGATATTGAAACATGTCATAGAGTGTACGAAACATTACAATCGACAATCGACACGCAAAAACATGCGAATTTTTAAAATTTGACTAGAAATTTGTGCCTCACCTAATCACAGCATTGATCCACATTCACTCGCTCCCGGGTCAGGCACGTCAACATTATGACCCGTGACCCACCTCGCCCCGTCTTGAATTCAGTCTCAAGTGACCCGCTGACTCGTTTCCAACACTGCTTGCTCTTCTTATTCCTTATATATATATATATATATATATAATATATATATATATATATATATATATATCAGTAGTTGGCTGTTTATTGGTTAAAGACTGTTGGCAATTCTGAATTCTAGAATTTTCTCTTTGAATCTTCATGAAAAACGGATGATTGCACAAGCCATTAGTAGGCAAGGGTCGTCGTGGTAAAGAGCTGTCTACAGATCTTAAGACATCTGTTATTGCTGCACACGAACCTGGAAAGAGTTACAGGAAGAACCTCGAACATCGAGTTCCATTTACAGGGAGTTCTCGTTATTCGTATACTCGCTTATATTTATATAATTTTTTTACACCTAAAATTGATTATTCGTACGCGATCCTCGCTTATACGTATACGAAAGCAGCCGTCCTGCCAGGACAGCCGCTTTCGGCTGAAAACTGCTATCAGCGCCCCCTACGTCACCCACTGCGCATGCGCGTCGCTGGACCCCCATTTTCTCCCTGCCCTGTAACTGTTCGCATGTGAACTGTAAATACCGAGTGAATTCGTACGAAATTTTATAGGTAATGCCTCCTAAACGCCCTGCATCAAGTGGTACTCCGTCTGCTACCCCTGTTGCGAAGCGGTCTCGTGTGCCAGTGAATCTTAGTGTTCAATTAGACATTATTAAGAGGCATGAAAATGGTGATGGCCCGACTGAGATCGGCCGCAAACTTAAACTAGCCACCTCAACTGTGCACTCCATAATCAAGAATGCGGCCAACATCAAGGAACTAGCTGGCACTACAGCCCCTGCTTCAACTACGAAGATTACTAGATTTCGTGATAGTGCAATGGAGTCGAAGGAGCGTATGCTACGATACTGGATCGAGGATAAGTCTCAGCGGCACATGTCTTTGTCGCTGGCTATGCTTCAAGAAAAGGCTCGTAGCCTCTACAGTGATGTGCGTCAGCAAGGTGGTGAGGGATCGAGTGATGCCTCTGAGTTCACGGGGAGTCGCGGCTGGTTTAACCGCTTCAAGCGCCGCGCCAACCTTCATAATCTCCACACCACAGGAGAGGCTGCCAGCGCTGACACCACCGCCGCTCAGCAATATTCTCCCTGGCTGAAGGAGGTCATTGATGAGGCGGCTACACATCACGGCAGGTGTTTAACTTTGACGAGACGAGGTAATATTGGAAGAAGATGTCCTTTCGTACATACATTGCTAAGGAGGAGAAGATAGCAACAATGAACGGAGTGTGGCGCAAGCTTTGGCCAGAGTGCGTGCACGACTTCCAGGACTTTACCAACCAAGTGCCTGAAGTCAGGAAGGGAGGGAAGCTGGGTTTGATGAGGTGGACGAGGATGACATCGAGGATTTATTGGAGTCGCACGGGGAGGAGCTCAGCAACATAGACATGATGAAGTTGCAGCAACAACGGGCTGAGAAGGAACTACGAGAGCCAGAAATTCCCTCCTCCGAAGGAGCTCACCGTCAAGAACTTGGGGAGCATCTTGCAGAAATTTGAAAACACTTTGGAGGAGTTTGAGCATGACCCTCAGTTGGATAAGAGCGCCGCTGTGAGGACTAAGTTGAAGGATGCTGTGTGGTGCTATCATGAGCTGTACGTCTCCGAGAAAAAACGTGCCATCCAGCCAACACTTCACGCCTTCTTCCAGCCACCAACTGTCACTCCAAGCACCAGCAAACAGCCAGCCATCAAAGGTCACCCTGAGATACCACCTCAGTCGTCCGACTCGTGGAGTAAATACCTCCACAGCTTCACATTCCTTCAGCACAAACCACTGGATTACGGTGAATACAGTACTTTATTAAACAAGGTTTAGTTTTTAATATGATTAGTGTGTGTTTCTGTGCTTATTATTTCATATTAACCAGCAAAATACACATTTCACCTAACTTGACCGACTAGGAACCGAACCCCCCTCGTATTACATTGATTTTTAAAGTAAAAATTGCTTCGTTATTTGGATAATCGTTATACGTATGGACTTTTAGGAACGTAACCCATACGAATAACGAGGACTCCCTGTACGACGGTTGCTGCAGTTATAGAGAAATAGAAAGACTGGAACAATTTAAACTCTAACAAGGTGTGGACGACCTTAAAGATTTTAGAACGTACAGCAAGACGGATTGAAAGAATGGCTGCTGCGAATCCACTAGTGACTACAGGTGATATTTGCCAACCATTAAGACTATCTAAGATCGATGTCCATCCCTCTGCTGTACGTCGTACATTGAAAAAGAATGGTTTACATGGAAGAGTTGCACGAAGAAAACCTCTGCTACGAAGAGCGCACAAAGAAGTTCGTTTGAAGTACACCAAAGATTATGAAAATGGTGGATTTACATTCTAGAAGAAAGTTTTCTAGACAGACGAGACCAAAATTGAATTATTCAAGAATAACGAGGAAAAAACATTCTTCCTACGGTTAAACATGGTGATAGTAGTTTGCTTCTTTGGTGATGCTTCAGTGCTTCTGGTCCAGGAAAGCTTTTTGTTATCAATGGAATTTTGAATTCGAAGAAACATCAGAAAATTTTAGAGCAAATTTAAGTTCGGGAGTTGCAAATGTTTCGCAGTTGAGTACTGCAACAAGATAATGATCCAAGACATAAAAGTAAGAGCACCATGAAATGGCTTCAACAAAAGAATTTTAAACTTCTTGAGTGTCCCAGTCAATTCCTAGATCTTACTTTAATCGAGAATTTATAGTTTGATTTGAAAAAAGGTGTCCGGAAGAGAAACCCTTTGAATCTGAATGAACTGTAATAATTTCATTTAGAAGAATGGACTAAAATTTCTACTGAGAGATGTCGAAACCTTATAGAAAAATACACGAAATGAATCATTGAAATCACTCAAGCAAAAGGTGGACAAACAAAGTACAGGGTGTCCGAGAATTATCTGTACAATTTTTGGCTATTAAAAATCAACCATGAAGTGTAGAAATTCCAGTGTTGTCCCATTTTACAGAGAATCTCTAAGTTTTTTAGAAATTCCAGTGTGTCCGAAAATTATCTGTACAATTTCATCTTTTAATAAAATTCTTGATAACACACGTAAAATTCTTAAACAAGATTATTTAGAATCTGTATTTTCAAAAGTTTCTTTTATTAAAGTAAAGTTGTTACAAACATTCGATATGTGCACCATCAGTGATTCGCAAAACATCCAATCGATAATCCAAATGTTGCCATGTACGCTGCAGCATATCCACATCAATTCGCTCAAAAGAAGCTGTGATTCTTGCTTTTAAATCATCAATGTCTGTCACCCGCGTACATAAAAGAAGAACTTGTCAAAACTTGTTATCAGAAAAAACTTAATGAGTTTCTCTGTAAAATGAGACAATACTAGAATTTCTACACTTCATGGTTGACTTTTAATAACAGCCAAAAATTGTACAGATAATTCTCGGACACCCGGTATTAAATAATTGTGTAACTAAAATATGTACAAAAACTTTTGCATTTTAACTTTTTATTTCCTTCAAATTCTTTGATGTTTTACATCATATGTTGGAGTTACTAATTTTTTATTTGTTAAATTTTTCCAAACGAGCGGCAAACTTTTCATAACTATCATATGCATGGTACAAAAGATAAGGACAAATACAACTGAAATATTTGTCTGTACTAATACTTACGACGCCACTATATATGAAAATGAAAAGGTTTATTGGCAGACTATAGTCCATATGACAAATATTATTAATACAATGACAGTTCATATACTAAGGATAGAAATATATACAATTGATTAGAAATAATACTGCACTGTCGAAGTTAAGTGGAGCTACAGACAGACGTTTTCGTACCAAGAAGTCCATAGCTTAGAGGATAAATGGCAGGACTCATGGATAGCTTGGATGATCGGGTTGGTTGATTTTTTAATTCTTTGCATTAGACTGTGTTGAGCACGTCTTGTTACCTCCGGGAAGCTCGGGACATTGCGGGTAGCAAACATTTGCGAAGCTGAGCATCTCAGGGGTAATTTATGTAAGAGTCTAAAAGACCTCTTGTACAGCGAATTTAGGGTTCTGCCAGAACCTTTTTTATAATTCACCCAGAGTTGCTGACCGTATATATTACTGCAGAAAGTACGAAAGAGTGTGTCTTTAGCTTCACTTGTACAGAAACGAAAGTTCTTTATGGTCATATTCGCTTTAGCACACAGGCTTCGAGATTGTTTTCTTATATCCGAGTCATCACTCAAGGAGCTGGTAATAGTTTGACCCAAATACTTAAACTCTTGTACTTCCTCAATTACTTCACCATTCATTTTAAACCTTATATCAGCTGGCTGATTACAGCTTTTAGGATGAAATTGCATAACCTTAGTTTTTGTAACATTAAAAAGAGTATCACGTTTCTGCGAATACACTTCGCAGACATTTATTAGCCGATCCAGACCTTTAACAGAGGGACTTATTAACACCATATCATCGGCATAAACTAAGTTATTTATCCTTGTGTTATCTATACAACATCCTACTGTTGCCTCATTAAGTGAAGCAATTAATCCGTCAATATACACATTAAACAGCATAGGGGAGGGCAAGATATTCCATGCAAAATTTTAGCATATTTAAGTAATATTTACGGATGCCTTATCGATTTTAAAGTTTTCCTCCCTTTGGCAGCACTACGCAATGCTGAGTAACCATCGCTGAGAAATATTCAGTCTCCATCTCTCAGAATTGTTGAGTCACCATCTATGCGCATTATTATTTTTTTTTATTCAGGTAAAAGGGGCCAAGGGCAAGCGCCGGCAAAAATGCTCCCCTCCCGCCATAGTAGGAGAAGGAGAGCCATAATCAAGGTCCAGAGTTTTCAAAGTTGGAAGATTGTTTCAGGATTGACCTGTTAAGTAGATGAAAGATTGAGAATACCGATTACCTCTTCTTGCATGAGAGAGTTGAACAGAAAAGGGATGGTATGTCAAAAGTCTGGTACTGTAAACTATTCTTAAAGGAGGAAACATGCAGTTAGAAAGTTCAGAAAAGCAGTGTCCGTTATAATAGCGATAATAAAGAGAGAATGAGGCAACATTGCGGGGAAGAGAGAAGGATTGAAGATAGTCAGTAAAAAGCGGGAATTGATGAGACAAAAAGGATTTGATTCCATCCGTCAAGTAGAGTTGTGTGGGTTGAGCCACCCTACGCATGAAAAACGTACTCAATACAGGGGCGGACAAGACCCCTGTATAGAGAAAGCATTGAGTGACTGTGAACTGGAGCCGATACACTACATCTAACCTCTTAGAAACTGTTTTAGAAAAAGAATATATGTGATCTTTCGAGGAAAAATCACGAGAAAAGGAAACGCCAAGAATGTTAAGAGAAGAGAAAGGATTGAATTGTGAATTCTTATAGATAAGAGGGATATTTATGTCGAAGATTGTGACGAGTAGATAGATGAAGGAACTGAGTTTTCGAAGAGTTGAAAGCAACAAGATTTCTCTGACCCACTCAGAAATAGTAGAATGATTAGGGGTCAGAGGCGCCATAGCCGTCTCACGCGAAGCATGGAGTGACTGTTGAGGGGGACACTTTGTGAAGTGGGTGGAGAAGTGAAGAGTGGAATCATCGGCATAGGATTGGATAGGACAAAAAGTGCGATTTAATGGATCATTAATAAATAAAAGGAAAAGAGTGGGTGACAGGTCACGGGACAGAGCCCTGAGGAACACCATTATTAATAGCTTTAGGAGAAGAGCAGTGACCATCTACAATCGCAGCTAAGATCGGCCAGGAAGGAAATCAGAGATGAAGACACAGATAGAAGGATAGAAACCGAAGGAGGGTGTTTGGAAATTAAGGATTTGTGCCAGATTTTAATAAAAGCTTTTGATATGTCTAGCGCAATAGCGAAGATTTCACCAAAATCCCGAAAGGAGGATGACCAAGAGTCAGAGAGATATGCAAGGTGGCCAATAGAGCGTTCTGAAAGAAGATTGTGAGTAGAGAGATGTTTAAGAATTTTCCTATTGAGTTTAGACTCAAAAACTTTAGAAAAGAAAGAAATCAAGGCAATTGGACGATAGTTGGTGGTCTGAGAGCGGTAACCCTTCTTTGGAAAGGAAAGAAAAGTACCAGATGAAAGACAAAGATGAAAGAGTTTGCCTAGACAAGGTATCAGCACAGAAGCACAGTTCTTGAGAACAACAGGAGGGACATCATCAGGATTCTACACCTCCCTAGAATTAGTCCCAGATAGGGCAGAAACATTATTTTTGGAAGAGATTCTAATTTTAGACATAATTGAGTTAGAGGGATGAGGAAATGGAGGAGCAGCACCGGAATTGTCCAGTGTTGGGTTGGAGGCAAAACTTTGTGCGAAGAGTTCAGCTTTATCCGGAGAAGAGACATCTGAGCCGTCGGAATGGGAAAAAGGAGGGAAAGAATGAGAAGAAGTAAAGTTGTTGTGGGGGCGGCGGGAGTTGCTAGGTGCCAGAGAGAGCGAGAAAAATTAGAATTAGACACGTTTTCACATTTTTGTTTGACGAAGGAAATTTTGACGAGCTGAAGAACAGATTTTGCATGATCCCGGGCAGAAATGTAAGCAGAGCGAGAGCCAAGAGTTGGATGGCGACGGTACTTTTTAAAAGCCTCCTCTTTGTTGCGGATAGTATTAGAACAAGCAAAATTAAACCAAGGTTTTTTATTCTTTTACATTAGTAGCAGGAAAAGAGAGAATAGAATGTACGCCTCCATGCTCAAAAGAATACCTCCGTGATGCGTTCAGCACACTCGGTGGGGCCGGGCCACGGAAGCAGTGATCATTCCATGGGAAATCAGAGAAGTACAGCCTAAGAGTATTGTCGCAGGAGTGCAATAGAGAAAAAAGTTTGACAGAGTAAGAAGAAGGATGAGGGGTGAGAAAAACCCAAAATCTCATCTCCAAGGCGATTGGGGATAAAGTAGACTAGAAATTTCGGCGAAGAGAGTGGGATAGAATGTATTCCACTCTGGAAGTGAGGTAGTCAAAGAATTTGGGTAGTAAGTAGAATAAAGAGAAAGGTAGACAGCGCGGATGTATTTAGTTAGTTTGAGATTGGCACGAGAGCAAGTTAGGTCATTACGTATATATGCGTAACATCCCCTTTGAAATGAAAATGTGTATAGAGAAAGTAGGAGGGTACAAAAAAGAGGTTGCTGTCAGTCGTCTTAGATATGTGAGTTTCAGTGAGGAAGAGGAGTGAGGTTTAAAGGAGGAGAGGTAGTGTTCAACAGACTGGAAATTTGAGGAAAGGTCTCGAATATTGCAGGAGTTTATGAAAAGTGAATTAGGTAGAGGTCTGCGACATCTCGAATTGGTAGTAGCAGTACCAGCCCTGTTGTTCGGGTTTGGTTCTTCGTTTCCGATACCGGCAGCGGGGAAGCCAGACGTGGAGACATTTATGGTCCTTTCCCAGGGGACTCCGATGCTTTTAAAACCGATGCTATTTTGTTTTTTAATTTTGAAAAGGGAAAGAAGTGTGTTTGAGAGCATGCTAGACTGCTCACAGGGTAGATGAGACACGGAGAAAGATCAGCTGAGGAGGACAACGACAGGAGAAACGGGAGTTCCAGCACGTCCTGTCTCCTGCCCAGTTCCCAGGGCCAGATTAAGGTATGGACCAACGGGGCTACAGCCCAAGGGCCCCGCAATAAAGATGGACCCCCATAAAGCAGAAGAGAAAAATTTTCTAACATTTTTTTATAAATTCAATATTGCCAAAGCTGCCAAAAATGTAGTTACCTCCCTCGAGTTCAGCGATGTTTTGAATTCATTTAGTGAATCAAAATCTAGGCAGGTTCTCTTGTAACTTGTAAACTTACTTATGTAAATTTTGACTTTGTTATTTTAATTATGAAAAAGAATACAAAATTTTACACCAGAATTCATGTTTTTTTTATCGAGGGGCAAAGCGCCACCAAATTTGTTTAGGCCCTGGGCTCCGTAGATATTAATCTATCATTGCTCCTGCCTAACGTCCCTCTCGGAGTACTTCCCTGGTCGATTGGTGCGTACATTCTCTTCCTTCTAATCATTATTGTTCAGTAGATTGTCATTTATCACGTTTTATTCAGTTTTGTGTCATATGTCACAGAGTAAGGAGAATGCAGATATTTTTCATAGTTTGGCAAATTTTCTACAGAGTTATCATTAAAATGCCAAAGTTGACACGAAGTGTAAGTTTTGTTTGTCTGATTGAGCAGGCTGCTAAAATAAAACCTAGTTCCCATCTGCCCTCAACACGACAAATATTATATTATTTCTTTTAGTATCGCAAACTTAAACAAAACACATTTCGAAAAGTGCTTAGAAACAGTAAATGCAGTAACTGTGTTTTGGATAAAGCAGAATACCAACCGTCTAGCGGTTGTGATCGATAGACTTGTAAATCTGATGAGTACAAGGACATAAGAAAAGAGCAAAGATAGGCAAAGTGAAACTCAAGAAAAGAAAGAATAAGATTTTGGAGCAACACTTGACAAGTTATTTAATATAGCTCATGAATATGTTTGCAAATGATCAAGATCGTGGAAGACAAGAAATTTCTTCTCTGCCAACGTGCTGGCAGAAAAGAATACATGTCACCCATTGACAAAACACTCGCTGAAAAAGCACAACAAATTTTGGAAAAAAAAAACAGAAAAAAGAAAAAACTTTTTCTCAGACTCTAAATCTACAAGCAGTTCAAATGAGGAATTTGAACCTCAAATGAAAAAATTAAAATCTCTCAGAAAACAAAGAAAGAACAAATATATTATGTTCAGAAGTAACATCAGATTTGGACAGAATGAAACTGACTGACAATGAAGCTAGTGTACTGGGATGGGAAGTTATTGAGGAACATCACTGGACGTAAAGGTAAAGTCGAGCTACTCCCTGTATTAGTAACAGGAGAAGGAACAGAAAAATTGCTTGGTGTACCTAAACTCGCAAAAGGAACAGGAGCAACAGCAACATTTACTGAGAAGATACTTGAAGATTGAAACATCAAACATCTTGTTAAAGGAATGTGTTTTGACACTAATGCAAGCAACACTGGTGTTCAAAGTGGAGCATGCTCCATTCTCCAGCGTAAAGTGGATCATAGTATGCTTTACCTTGCCTGCCGTCATCATATTCATGAAATAGTTATTGCTGATGCCTTCAAGTGCAGTTTTGGTTCATCAAGTGGACCTGACATTCCCTTATTTAAAAGATTTCAGGAACGTTGGAGACTTCTAGACCTATCACAGTTCAGTACTTTGGATCAGAAAAAAACTCAGATGATCGGAAACTATCAGGTTGTTAAGGAATTGAAAAACGAAACTATTGCTCTTGCAAAGACAGTACTGACATCAGAAAAGCCAAGAGTTGACTATAAAGTTTCTGGAACTAACTTTGATTTTCTTAGGATGGCTAGCAAAATTCATCTATGCATTGAAAATATATCTTTTTTAGGGGGCAGTTCAAATTTACTTTTCGTGTAAAAAATTCTTTGCTAGAATCTAGCAAGTTTTCTGGATTATTGTATATGAGAGCATGGTCTGGTGCGCCTTGCTTCACAGCAGCACCTGTCAACGACCTCACCTTGCTGAAGAAATTAGAAAAGTATAAATCAGTGAACATTTCAGAAGTTGCTCAAAAGGCACTGAAAAGACACCTTTGTAATCTTGTTGAACTTGTGGATCGGACTTTTTTTTTGGCGAAGAGGTACCTAAAGACGTAAAAATAAAATTGGTGGAAGAACTACAGAAAAAAGACAAACGTCTGAAGAGGTTGGGAGGTAAATATCTAAAAGACGTTCATTTGATGCTACTGAACAATTTTGCAACATCAAAGTTAGCTATTTTTTTTTCTTTACTCGAGATAGAAGATAGCTTGAAAGAAGACCCTTCTTCATGGGAAGACCTACATTCATATGAACTAGAAAAGCAAAGAGTCAGTGTACTTAAAATTTTAGGTGATTGTGGTGAAAAGAGGGAGAGTAGCACGAATCAAAGAATTCAACTAAATCTTAACAAAGACAAGAGAAAGTTTCTTCCGCGGATAACTGAAGAAAACATAAAATCACTTACTAATTCAAACATGTTTACTATAATGGTCAACTTAAGTGAAACCAGGCAACATGAACATCCGACCTTTATGATATTCCCCACTCCACTCAGTGAGGTGATAGTATCAAATATGTGAGGGGACTCGGATACTACACATTGTAAGCAGAGGACATGGTCATGGGGTGAAACTTTGTTGTTGTTGAGCTACCTCTAAATATTTTTCAAATAAGTTAAAAATTTTTGTGGAATGTTCTTTTGTCAAGTGACCACAAATAAAAGGTAAAACTTGAATATTAAAATCATCAATATTTTGTGGACATCCCTAATTATTTTATTTATTATAAGCTTATATATATATATATATATATATATATATATATATATATATATATAATTATATATATACAGGGTGGGCCGAAAGTCTGGATCCATAGAAAATATTTATTTTAATACATAAATTACAACAAATGGTAAATACTTAAAATGAATATCAACTTTAACTCGTAAATGCGTATCCGTGATACTGTACAGTAGTTCGTACTCCAGTATAAATACTCAAATACTTTTTTTATTTCAGCCCAGAAATGGCTTCGAATCTAACAACAGAAGACCGGGTAGAACTTGTGCTCATGTACGCAAGACAGGGCGCTACACACAGAGAAGTTGCTACCGAATTCAATAGAAATCATCCTGATAAGCATCCAGTAACACGCGACTGTTGGCAAGTTGTTTAAACGTTTCAAAGAAACAGGAAGTGTACATGATCGACGGCGTTCTGGTCGTCCAAAACTGCAACTGATGACAATACCTCTGCACTGGTATGTGAAACTTTAACGAATAGTCCAGTAAAGTCAACAAGAATTATCAAATGAAACACGCATCTCGAGAACGTCAATTCGAAGAATTATTAAAAATCATAAATTCCATCCCTAAGTGTCTCGATGTCAGAGGCCGCCAATTTGAGCATTTGTTATAATTTGTTGTTTATACTGGAGTACGAACCACTGTACAGTATCACGGATACACATTTACGAGTTAAGTTGATATTCATTTTAAGTATTTACCATTTGTTGTAATTTATGTATTAAAATAAATATTTTCCTATGGATCCAGACTTTCGGCCCACCCTATATATATATATATATATAATAAAGAGGAAGACCAAAGACTCAACATACAGCATGACTTTAATATAAATCCGACGTTCCGAGGGATACAACCCTCATCTTCAGGGTAAATTCTAAAATTATAAAAAGTTAAAGATAAGCAAAATTTGTAAAACAAACTTAAAATTATTAAATAAATCTTAGTAAAACATTAAAAAAGATAAATTATAAATTTTAAAAGTATAAAAAAATAAAAGATAAGTAAAATTTTAAAATATAATTACAAAATAAGAATTATGAAATAGATCTTACATCAAAACATTCTAAAAAGTAAATTATAAATTATAAAATTATAAAACGTAAAAGATAAGTAAAACTTTGAAACAAATGCCAAGAAGAAAAAAAAATTGAAATAAATCCTACATTAAAACATTCAGAGAAATCGGAATTTCCGATTTCTATGAATGTTTTAATGTAGGATTTATTTCAATTTTTTTTTCAATTTATTGCAATTTTTTTTTTTCAATTTATTGCAATTTTTTTTTCAATTTATTTCAATTTTTTTTCAATTTATTTCAATTTATTTCAATTTTTTCTTCTCTGTATTTGTTTTAAAATAAAATTTTACTTATCTTTTACTTTTTATAATTTTAGAATTTACCCTGAAGATGAAGGTTCTATCCGTCGAAACGTCAGATTTATATTAAAGTCATGCTGTATGTTGCGTCCTTGGTCTTCCTCTTTATTATGCGTTTAAGGTTTCCTGAAAACAAACCTAGCAATTATATATATACACACAAAACGTTTACCATAAATGGTACATAAATAAATTCGTGTGTGTGTGTGCATATATTGGCCTATACATACATACATACATACCTTGTGGCGAGGTCTCTATGCACAAAGTTTAAGTTTTCTAAATACTTCATTCCAGAGGCAATTTGAGTCGCCACATAAATAAGACAGCCATAACTGAAATAAAAGTTTGGAAAATTTTAAATTTTGGGGTCCTCAACTTTTCCGAAAAAATATTTTTACAGTCTATATACCGTATATGAGAGTCCGGGTGCAATTAAAAGTATCCAAAGTTATATTACAAAGATTATATATATATATATATATATATATATCAGTGGCTTGCGGTGGGTGTGTCCACAGGGTAAGCGGTAGCTGCAAATAAATAAATATATATATATACAGGGTGGGCCGTAAGTTTCCATACATAGGAAAATTTAAACGTTTGTTTTTATGTTTCAGATACCCTAAGAATATGCGTTTGACGAAAGAGCAACGAATTGAAATCATACTGATGGCTGGGTCGGGAAGCAGTCGCATGGTTGCAATGAACTTTAACAGACAACATGGAACGAACATCACACACGACACTGTGGCAAAACTTATTAATAAGTTTCAGAAAACTGGAAATGTTGCAGATCAACCGCGAAGTGGTCCAAGACGTACAGCCACCGATGAAGACACAACAGCTACGATACTTACAGCGCTTACAGGGAGTCCCAGAAAAAGTACACGACGGTTGTCTGCAGAAAGTGGTGTCAGCAGATCGAGTATCAGGCGCATTTTGAAAGCAAACAAATGGCATCCATACAAATTGCATATGGCACAGCATTTGAGTGAAGACGACCCGGATAGACGGATGGAATTCTGTGAATGGGCATTAACCAAAGTGAACGAGGATGCAAACTTTTCAACTAAGATCTTGTTTACTGATGAAGCAAATTTTTACGTCAATGGAGAGGTTAATCGGCAAAACATACGTTATTGGAGTAATGCTAACCCTAACTGGCTGAGTCCGACGAAGATGCAAGGTGCCGGTAAAGTGATGGTGTGGGCCGGGATATGGGGTGACAGAATTATTGGACCAATTTTTATCAGTGGAAATCTTAATGCCGAAAGGTATCTTAACATGTTGCAAGAAGAGATTTTCCCATCCCTGCTAAACGAGGAACGTAACTTCCCAGTTTACTTCCAGCAAGATGGAGCTCCACCTCATTATGGTCTTCACGTGCGTCGGTATTTGGATCAGCAGTTTCCGGATGCTTGGATTGGTCGGCGTGGTCCTGTGGAGTGGCCTCCAGATCCCCGATCTCACCCCCCTTGATTTCTATCTTTGGGGGCACTTGAAGGCCATGGTGTATCAGGAAAAGATACGAGACATAAATCATCTAAAGGAACGTATCACCAACGCCATTACAAGCATAACGTCAACTGTGCTAATGCGTGTTCATCAACAGTGGGGAACACGTATTGAAATGTGTTTTCAAAACAATGGCAACCATGTAGAGCATATTATATAAATAAAAATGGTTGTCCATAAAAAATGTTTATTTTTCCTATGTATGGAAACTTACGACCCACCCTGTATATATATATATATATATATATATATATATATATATATATATATATATATATTATACAAGCATCATAACTTTATATTAGTTTTCGATTACTGTAGTAATATACTGACTTTTTGTAATTTGACTTTTAACTGGGTAGGCGGCGCATGCCCGTTTACCCTGACTGCACGCCACTGATATATATATATATGTTAAACACAGACCGTGCATGGAACAAGGAACTCTTCTGGGAAATTACATCCAGTATAGTTCGAATAAGTAATGATAAATGACAAATACTATAGTTTTTTCTTTTTCATGATGGAAAGCCCAACGTGGGCACCGGGTTACTCGCAAAGAGGCCCCAAAATATAGCTTCCCTCACCAGCTATCTGCAAAGCAGATAGGATCCAGCTTCTGGGGCAGGATCTAGGGTTTACAGCTTACACCTAGCCTACTACATTCAGAACCTCAATATACGCAAGAAACTCGTTGCATTCACGTCGGATTGAACACATCAAAGAAAAAGGGGTAACTATTGTATTTTTAGCCAAAAAACAAAACTTAAACCTCAACCGGGACATTGAGCGTTCTGAATGTAGTGGGCAAATGCCACGGGCGGCCACTGGCTGCTTACACACCTCTTGTAGTAGATTAGCAATTTTTGAAAAAGCACACGACACGACACGTGTTACGAATTGCTTTGAAACATATTTTTCAATTATAAAGAACGGAAGAATAATTTTATCAATCATATATTTTAATTTATCATACATACATTTCCAGTCATTATTTGTGCGTACCACATGCCACAGTATATGGCACCCTTCTCAACTATACCTGAAATTTTGACATTTTTTAAAGATGGAATTTAAAGGATCAACTGGGAACACTGCCCTAGTCGTCTTCATCCGCCTTAACATTTGTCTTTACGCTAAATAGTTGGCAACCTGACACTTTCAGGCTTGTTTATACGGTTATACCTTTAATTAATTGCTCATTCGGTAAAAATAGTAAGTAAGTTTACTGTTCATAAGTGCCATGTGACATTAGGTTTTTCATGTGATTTATTTTGGTGATAGTGTTCAATAAAATGTGTTAAATAAACCTAGAATATTCGCTTAAACATTTCGATAAGACAATAAAATTTGTATTGCCCATTAACGTGAATTTTTTGCGATGTTCTCAGCTTACAGGTGGTTTTTTTTTTTGTGTGTTTTATATTTATCATAAAAATATACATTATTATTAGACAGTACATTATTTAGTTTCGTAAAAATTGGTCGTTGCCAATTTACCGGCAGTTTTTAAATAAGTTTCTTATGTTCTTGTGGTTCGGAACCCACGTAAAATTGTAGGTCCCCTCCGCCACCACGGAGGACATACACAATACACGATTACGAACACAGTTAGGTAGACCAGCCATGAGTGGATCCTAGGGTCTTTGTTGGTCTGAAACATTATATACATTATATTATATAATACGCAAAGATCTTTGTCTATTTGATTCGTTATCAATATTAGGTTTGCCAATATGGTCCAGTTATAAATAAATATTTTTCTTATGCAGGAAGGACGCGAGTCAAGGGCGAATGCCCGCAAAACTGACCTCCTCCAAGAAGAAGGAGAGAGCCAAAAATAGGGTCTCGAAGGCTCAATGATGCCGTTTTTTTCATAAATTTTGAAAAGATTGTGTAGTGTGTAAGATATATATATATATATTATAATATATATATATATATATAGTGAGGAATAGAGGGAGAAGTGTGTTTTTGGAAGGATGCTGGACTGCTCACAGGGTAGATGAGACGCTGAGAAAGATCAGCTAAGGAGGATAATGACAGGAGAAACGGGACTTCCAGCACTCCCTGCCTCCTGCCTAATGTCTAACCCGGAGTACTTTCTTGGTCGATTGGTGTCTACAATCTTCTCCTCCTTTACATACTATGAAGCTAAATTAATGTTGGTATTAAAATTACATTATATATTTATATAGCGATATTTATATAATATATTTATATATTATATAAATTTATTTTTCTTTGCCAGCATGTCTGAGGAACTTATAAGAAAGAAAGAACGCTTATCTGGTTTTTAGTATAGAAAATTAAAAACAGAAAAAGAACAATCTCTTGCTAAACAAAAGTGTACTTTTTTAAAGTATTTGAAACCGGAGCAAAACACAAACTTGCAAGATAATATAAGGAGAAGCAGCGAAAGGAAGAGAAATTACATTTCTAAAGAAAATTGCAATTTAAATGATTCAGAAAATAATGAAATTATTTGTCAAGATCATGACGATACATCGAAAGCATCAGAAAAGGTAAGCGCAGCAGCATCAGCATCAAAAGTGAGGAGAATGAAGTATTCAGAGAAAATGGTCATTTAAACATTTCACAAAATGAAATATCTTTTAATTGTCATTACGATGAATCTAAACAGTTTACGGAAGAGGCGAAAGCCGAAGACAGTTTCATTTCGAATGAATTTAACAATGAAGTTTTGGATGACCCTACTTCGTGGCCAAAGTTAAATAATACAATAATAGATTTTTTAGTACAAAAAGGACCTCCTTCGAAGCCAAACGGCTTCAATTTCCCAAGAGGTAAAACTAATACGATAGATGTTCTAATATGTTATATTACAATGGAATTATGAGTAACGGAGAACGCGTTAATACAGTGATTAATTTATTGAAAATCAAAGGATGCAGTATTTTGCTTTTGTCTTAAAATATTTGGCATATTGAAAGTTTCTTTGAATTTCGAAGGAAATAGTGACTGGAAACATTTATCAGCAGTTCTTCATCGCCACGAAAATAGTCAAGAACATTACAATTATCATATCTCCAAAAGTCGATGGAATTAGAAAAAAGGCTAAGAACAGCTTCGACCATTGATAAAGAAATGCAACTTACCATAAATAGAGAGCAACAATATTGGAAAGATGTTCTAAAGCACATAATAGCCGTTATTAAACTACCCGACAAAGAAAATATGGCGATACGAGGTAGCTGTGATACCCTTTATTAAAAAAATAATGGCAAATTTTTAAAAATTGTTGAATTTTTCGAAGAGTTCGATGACATCATGAAACGACGTATCACCAGAATTAAAGAAAAGAAAATTCGTGTTTATTACGTAGGAAAAATGATCCAAAATGAAATTATAAGTCTGTTAAGCAGTAAAATTAAAGATGTAATTGTAAATAAGGTAAAAAAGGCAAAATATTTTTCCATTATAATCCATTGTACTCCTGACATCTTCCATACAAAACAAATGACAATTGAACAATTGAAAGACTATAATTCCATATTCATTATTTAATATCAAAGATATTTGTATTTTTTTTATGTAAGAAAGAGCGGGGGCTAAGGGCGAACGCCCGCAAAAGTGACCCCTCCACAGAAGACGGAGAGCGCCAAAGAAAAAAGGGCTCCAAGTCTCAATTATGCCATTTTTAATTTTTTTTAATATAAATTTTGGAAAGGTTGTGTAGTGTGTAAGATGCATATATGTGCAATGAGGAATAGAGGGCGAAGTGTGTGTTTGAGAGTATGCTGGACTGCTCACAGGACAGATGAGACAGAAAAAGATCAGCTAAGGAGGACAATTACAGGAGACACGGGAGTTCCAGCACTCCCTGTCTCCTGCCTAACATCTACCACGGAGTACTTCCCTGGTCGATTGGTGTCTAGAATCTCCTCCTTACAGTAATTGTCGCATTAATTTGGAAAAGGCCTTAACAAATGGTATAGAAAAGGATGTCATAGGCTTAGAACTTATGGATGAGTTGAAAACATTATCAAGAATTATTTTCGTCTATTCTCCAAAAGAAATCTTAACTTATATATGTAAAAATTCATTAATATCTTTGTTTCCTAATGTTTATATAGTTTTGTGAATTTTACTTATTCTGCCAGTTACTGTTGCGTCCGCTGAACGTAGTTCCTCAAAATTAAAATTAATAAAAAATGATTTGCGCTCTTCAATGTTACAAGAAAGATTGGATGGTCTTACAGTCATTTCTATTGAGAGTGATGTTGCAAATCATTTAAATTTAGAAGAAATAATTCCTGATTTTGCTATTTCAAAAAGCCAGGAAAATAGTTTTGGGTCAACTGTACGCCCTTGACGATTGGTTAGGTTAGGTCGTGATATTTTCGTTAGTTAGCCTTATAAAGCTAACTAAAGAAGGCTGGGGGCCCTGATCTTCAGGTAATCCTCGTTTTGTAATGGTAAATGGATTTTTCCCCTTAATTAATGAAATGTTTTCTTTTGTAACAATCCGGAATGAGATATTAAGATTAGTGATGTACTGATTCCAAGATTTAGCCGATGCCGATGCCGATTCCATGAGAAACTGCCGATACCGATGTCAATGCCGATTCATTGCCTGTATTTAAAAAAAAAATCAATTCCCTTCATAAATTTTCTAAGCTAATGTGAAAACTTTCAATTTTCATATTTTTACATTTCAAATTTGTTTAAATATTTTTCTTCAGCTCACACCACAATATACAGCCCCAGAATTTATTACTCATATACCGTAGCTAAAATGATGTTAAAATATTTTATTACTCAGTAAAATGATAAAATAATTTAATTTTAGTTTCATAAATTGCATACCAATATTTAAAATAATTTCCTTATGTTGAAGGTATTTTCTTTCTTCAACAGTCAACAATAACCAAATTTTTCATTAAAATTTCATGTCCTTGGTGGCCAATTTGAATGAAAAAAATGGATGTCTAATTTGGGTTTATAAAATTATTAATATACTTAAAATAAAGTCAACATAATAAGATTGTTTAATATATAAATTATAAAGTACAACTTAATATAGAATTATTACCGATTAATATAGAGTAGGAGATTACAATAATTTATAATATTTAGGGATTAGCTGGTTAGAGAAAATGTAAATTTGTGGGCAACTTAATTTATAAAGCTTTGCCTTTTTCATGAATGTAAATATATTTTATACATTTACACTTTGAAATGAGTATAAATTATCATAAATGGTGTTTTTTGTTTGTTCAATTTTCTATATATGTGTGTGTGTGTGTGTAGATTTTGTTTTGTAATGGAAATTTTAAAATGTCAAAGAATCGGCTAAATTTGGCCAATGCCGATACCCCCAAAATGGCTGATTCTGCCGGTGCCGATACAAATTAATCGGTGCACCACTAATTAAAATATACGTAGTCTTTGTGTTTATGTTTAAAATATAATACGTTACTGGAATTTATTTAAATTTATATGGATTACTTTGTGATAAAATTTGTGGAAATACAAGTGTTTCTATATGGGGCGGGGGCATGAATTCTCGCCCACACACCTAAAATTCCCGAGAGCTTGTGTGTGCGCGTGCGCGTAGACAGAAGGACACGAACAAATTGTACAAATGGGCAGAAGACAACAACATGACATTTAACACCGAGAAATTTCAACTCTTGTGATATGGTAGAAATGAGGAACTTAGACTGCATATTATGCTGCAGATAGACAGGAAATTCAGAGAAGCACTTAAGCGATCGATTTGGGGGTAATAATGACCGATGATGCGAAATTCGAGACACAAAATCAGATAGCGATAAACAAAGCAAAAAGAGTCGCGGAACAGGTACTAAGAACGTTCAAAAGAAAGGACAAGACAGTAATGATTCCCCGGTTGAAAACACTGATCACAAAAACTGAAATACTGCTCAGTTTTTGATTAATTTATTCATTTATAAGTGATTAACTATTTTGTCCCGAACGATCGTCTCCATAATCGTACCAACTACTGAAGTCAGGCTAGTGGGACGACAATTTCCCGGAAGCGATTTGTCCCACTTTTTTAAATATTGGCGTACTGTTTGCAAGTTTCCAATCGAACGGAACTTCTCCAGACTGTAACGATTTATTATTATTATTATTATTATTATTATTATTATTATTATTATTAAACATACAGTATATGTGAAAGGAGAGACTATTGCGCAGTTCATTTCTTTAAGTACCCTAGGGTAGAAAGTATCTGGGGTCTGGACCTGGAGTTTTTACGATTAATTTTACCTATGATCGAGAGTACTTCAGTTTTACTGATGGTAAAATAGTGAAGCTTTAAATGATCAGCACTGAGCATGATTATGGGAACGGGAATGTTGTTCAAATTTTAATTTAATTTTTTAATACTCAATTTTTAATACTAGTGAATACTAGTGATGTACCGATGTATCGGTATCGGCCTGTTTTGCCGATGTTGGTATTAGTGAAATTGTGACCGATACTACCGATACCACCAATACTTTATAAAAATATCCAGTTTATAAAAATATTCAATTTTGATCCTTTAGATTCTCTAAACCAGAGCTTTCCAAACTTTTCACGTTGGCGACACACTATTTAAGCATAAAAATTTTCACGACACATTAATTAATTTTTGTTATCAAATATCAAATATCAGATAATTTTTCAGTAGGTGGTTTATCTTGTAGCCGATTTTGTTGATACAAAAATCAAAATTTTCAAAATACAAAAAAATTGAAAATAATTAACTAAATTTGGCGACACACCTGGGAGGTATTGGTGACACACTAATGTGTCGCGACACACAGTTTGGAAAGCTCTGCTCTAAACTGTGGTATTCTTCATAAGATTCAGATAAAGAAGGATGATTAGTTATTAACACATTGAAACCAAATAAAGCTGCTGGTCCCAGTAATAGTTATGTTAGGCTTCTCAAAGAAGGGGAGGATAGTTTAGCTGAGGCACTATTTGTTTGTTAATTATGTAGAAATACCTGAAGATTGAAAAAAGCAAATGTTGTACCCACTTACAAAAAAGGGTAGTAAAGAGGCGGTAGGAAATTAGTTTAACATCATTGTTAGTTTAACATCATTGGTAGGACAGATACTAGAATTATAAAGAACGGTATTAAAGAGCATTTGGAAAATTTTAAATCTTATTTCAAGTTCCCAAGACCTTCCTGATCTAAATCAAGAAGGTCTTGTTTGTCTAATCTCTTAGACTTTTTAGAGTTTGTAACTGAAGAGGTAGATAATGGAAATGATGTAGATTAGTGATGTACCGTTGTATCGGTATCGATATCGGCCAAAGTATCGGCAAAATTGAAGTATCGGAATCGGTATCGGCCAAAATTTTAGTATCGATACATCACCAGTAATATGGAAGAGAAGAATTTATTTAAAACTTCCGTCAATTTTGTCAGTCATCGTAAATTCTTATGTTGCTTTCGCCTATAAGTGGACCAATAGTCTGCGAAGCTACTTTTTTATTCCTAACATAATTATAGAATTTCTTCGGGTTCGATTTAATTTGGTTTTATATATACCGGGTATGGCAAAAAAAAACTTGGCCACTATTTTAAATATATATTTTAAGCAATTATAAGGATTTTTTTAAAGCAAAACAAACGTACTAACGCTCGAAAAAGCGCGCGAAATCGAGGCTAGAGGCCAAGAATAGGCTAGTCCCAAATTTTAGTAGCTGTTAAACCATGGACTAGGCCATATTTCTGATTTAACCTGCGAAATAATGACAAAGTTTTCGCGTGAAGACGCGTTATTAATAAAAAATCGTTGGTTAGAAAAAGGTTGGGAGTACGAAAATTACTTACAGAATTTCAGAATAAGCCATGGACTAGAGCTGGTTTGAATTATATCATAGACAAAGTGAAGGAAACTGGTGATGTAGAGCGTAGAAAGGGTAGTGGAAGGCCTAGAACGGCTCGAACACAAGCAAATATCGATCTCGTAGGGATAAGAATATTGAGTCAAGAAGAACCTGGGACGCATTTAACGCCAAATGAAATAGCCATGGAAATAGGAATATCTGACAGAAGTGTTCGGCGAATAGCAAAATTTGACCTGAACTTGAAGACATACAAAGTTTTAGTACAAGCTTCAACTAACATTCATAAGCAAAATCGCTTGCTATGTTGACAACAATTACTCGTTAGATTTTCATCGCGCACATTTCGTACGATATAGTTTAGTGATAAGAAAATATTTACAGTATTAAACAGAGAAACAGATTTGCTCCTAGTGTAATGGTCGGTGCAGCATTTTCAAAACTCGAAAAGATAAGAATAGTTTTTGTAGAACCAGGAATACAAATGGATTTGGAATATTACTGCAATCATGTTCTTGTTCCATATTTTCAAGATATTAGACAAATAGGCGGTGATAACTTCGTTTTCCAGCAAGATGGTGCACCTTGTCATCGCGCTAGAGCCACAGTTGATTACCTGAGACAAACAGCTCCTGATTTCATAGAACCTGCAATGTGGCCGGCCAACAGCCCGGATTTAAATCCATTGGACTACTCAGTGTGGGACGCACTAAAAGAAAAGGTTTACCGCACTGGTCATCAAATCAGAAATGTTCAACAACTTAGAGCTACAATCGTAGACGAATGGCGTAGCATATCGCAACGATTTCTGAACAGTACTATCGACAAGTGGCGAATGCGTCTTGAGCTCTGTAGGGATAATGACGGAGGGCATTTTGAATATCTCTTGTCATGATGTGTAAGATAAGTGATCCTATACTGAAAACAGGTTGTTTTAAAGTTTGTTTACATCATTTGTTTAAAATATACATTAAAAATAGTGGCCTAGTTTTTTTGCCATGCCCGGTATATCTTCTTGTTGCGCTTACTTTTTCTAATAAGTTTTTGGCATCGCCTTCTCAATAGCTAGTAAGCATTTTCATTTGACAAATTAGTTGTTTCTTTAAATATACTGTATAGTATATACCTTGGTCAACCTTGGGTTTGTTTCCGCCCGCCTGTTTCAGTATGACGAAAGTCAAGCTTGTTGCTTCACTTTAGACCTACATCTTAATGTGGAATCTGAACCACGACCCACGAAGGAAGTCAGAAATTACGAAGTCTTCGCCCGCACTGATCTCACGATCTCTCTGTCAGCAGCCCAGCGTCATAACTACTAGGCCACCCAGGGTACCCATTTACCTACCAACCTATTTTTTATGGAAGGATAAACAGTGGGATAAGCTGCATGCCGCCTGCTCCCGCAGGGAATCGAACCCAGGGCCGTTGGTTTCGTTGTCAGCGATGCTAATTACTACACTACAGCACATATATATATATATATATATATATATATATATATATATATATATATACAGGGTGGTGCAAAAGTCTGGACCCATAGGCGGTTTATATGGAAAAAAAGTGTGGCCTGCAGGAAGTTTATTATGAAATGAAATTTAATTAACCATACACCAGTGACTAAATTATGTTAAATTTAACGTTCTAGTTCAGAATTTACAATAAGTGTTCGAATTGATGTCCATCTTCTTCCAAACACTTTTCTACTCAGTTGACACAAGACCTTTGCACATTTGTAAGCATAGTAATATTCGTTCTTATGGCTTCAATTTCTGTTGTGATGTTATCCTTTAGCGCTTGTATTGTTCTTGGTTTGTTAACATAAACCACTGATTATAAAAATCGAAAGATATTTTTTATATAGTAAATTGCCTATGGGTTCAGACTTTTGCACCACCCTGTATATATATATACACACACACACACACACTGTATATATATATATATATACACACACACACTGTGTGTATGTATATATATATATATATATATATACACATTCAACTGCAAAGAACACGCAGTATAATAACGTAAAGAACGACGCTTGTATAGGAGATATTCCGCGCAAGACGAGAGAGAGAGAACGAAACAAATGAAAAAATGAGGTAACCACCCGGGAATCGAACCCGGGATCTTCCGATTGCCGGTCAGATGCGATACCATTACACCATGGCCTCACTCTTCCAAATGCCGTAATTCTTCTACATACTCGCAGAAACCAATGCCCCAAGGGGGCACCTCCCGCATGCCGTAACATTATATACATTCAACTGCAAAGAACACGCAGTATAAATAACGTAAAGAACGACGCTTGTATAGGAGATATTCCGCGCAAGACGAGAGAGAGAGAACGAAACAAATGAAAAAATGAGGTAACCACCCGGGAATCGAACCCGGGATCTTCCGATTGCCGGCATTTGGAAGAGTGACGCCCATGGTGTAATGGTATCGCATCTGACCGGCAATCGGAAGATCCCGGGTTCGATTCCCGGGTGGTTACCTCATTTTATCATTTGTTTCGTTCTCTCTCTCTCGTCTTGCGCGGAATATCTCCTATACAAGCGTCGTTCTTTACGTTATTTATACTGCGTGTTCTTTGCAGTTGAATGTATATAATGTTACGGCATGCGGGAGGTGCCCCCTTGGGGCATTGGTTTCTGCGAGTATGTAGAAGAATTACGGCATTTGGAAGAGTGAGGCCCATGGTGTAATGGTAACGCATCTGACCGGCAATCGGAAGATCCCGGGTTCGATTCCCGGGTGGTTACCTCATTTTTCATTTGTTTCGTTCTCTCTCTCTCGTCTTGCGCGGAATATCTCCTATACAAGCGTCGTTCTTTACGTTATTTATACTGCGTGTTCTTTGCAGTTGAATGTATATAATGTTACGGCATGCGAGAGGTGCCCCCTTGGGGCAAAGGCAAAATTGAATGTGTGCAAAATTTGATTTTTCAAGTTTTTTTTCATTATTTTGGTATACTATTTTCAGATTTTCATGAAAACAGTGATTTATGTAGTAAAATAAAAAGGTTAAAATAACCGATAATCTTATTAATACCCCTTTCTGTGGTTATGATACATGTCCAAACTTGCCTCCTGGCCGCGGAAGTAAAAAACGCAAATGTCATGCTAAAAAAATTGCTCGCTCGGCCTATTTGGCGCCCCCAAAAAACCTGCACCCAGGGCACGAGCCCCCCTTTGCCCACCCTCGCTACGCCACTGGAGCCAGGTGTCTAATCTTCTTTTGAAGATGTCCACCGTAACACCATTCGTGTTCCTTAGTTCCTTGGGCAGCTGGGCAACAGTCTTGGTCGTCTCACAACAACACTATTTTCCTTTAGGGTTGAAGATGCTCCCTGTCTAGCCTTTAATTTGGAAACACGACACACTCTTCCTTTTCTACTTTCCACTGTTGTTTGGGAGGGTTATAGGTTCAGAGTAAGATTAGGGGCTAGTTTCTCCATTATTTTCCAAGTGTAAATAATGGTGTATCTCTGTCTTCTTCTTTCCAGTGAATATAGGTTTAATTCACGTAACCTTTCCCAGTAGTTTAGTTCTTTGCACCCATTGATCTTGGCTGTGAAACTTCTCTGAATCCCTCCTAGCTGACTAATGTCTTCTTTTTTATATGGGGATGTTAGGACCGAGCAATATTCCAACTTGGGTATGATCAGTGTTTTTCAGTAGATGAATCATTATATTCCTATCCCTTCGTTTAAAGGTTCTCAGTATCTGTCCAGTTATTCGCTTTGCTCTGTTTACTGCTATCTTATTTTGTGTTTCAAATTTCGCATCATCAGTCATTACAACTCCTAAATCTTTTGCTTTAGAATTTCTCTGAATTTCCTGTCCATTTGGGGTATAGTATTCCATGGATTTTAGGTCCTCTCTTTTTCCGTACCTTAACAGTTGAAATTTCTCAGTGTTAAATTTCATATTGTTGTCTTCCGACCACTTGTAGATTCTGTTCATGTCTGTTTGTAGAGATCCTATATCCTCTGGGTTATATATATATATATATATATATATATATATATATATATATATATATATATATATATACACGTGTGTGTGTGTGTGTGTGTCTGCTTAAGTAGGTATCTGCGCTTAAGTTAACCCGATCGGGTTGGGGAGGGGTGGTAATTATAATTAGTTAGGTGCTAGAAACTGACACAGTCCTCATTCCAACTAATGCGACCCATTGCTCTAATTCCTGGATGATTATTACCAGCACCATCGAGAGTCCAACCCCCGACCTCAGTGTCTTTATTTCGTTTATAGGGAAACGGCGTTACTCATTGGGCTACAGACGCTGGCTGAGGAGAGAGGGAGGGTAAGAGTCCCTTTGCATTAAAACACTCTTTGTCCTATAATCCCACAGAAGGAAAAAATTGACAAGGAAATCCAGAGAAAATAAATCCTTGAGATAATTCCTTTTCGGAAAGCAATTATTGCTATTCTGCACTGGAATAATAAAATTAAGTAAATTATTGTCAGTATTCTGCATGAAATAAAGTAGGAGGCATTCTAGATAAGTAGGTCTAGATAGATAGATAGATAGAGAGATCTCCACCTGTCTGACGGACATCATGAAGATATACGAGTACTATGCACGATCCGATATATAGAAAACCTATTTAGAAATCTTCTCTCTCTCTCTCTCTCTCTCTCTCTCTCTCTCTCTCTCTCCCCTTTTCTCATTTGATTTACAGTCCTTTTTAAAAGTAGGACTGTAAACGAAGGATATAAGCACTGTGCCGACCCCATTCAGTGTGTCAAAAGAGTTTAAGAAGATGGAAAAATAAAAACAGTAGCTTCTTCAGTAATATATATATATATATATATATAAATAATTATATATACCTCCTCGTTAACGTCGTTTAAGTTCCGTGTGTTGGTCTCTCTTCACACGAAGGTCAAGCTGGTGGCCCCGCCCCTAGGCCTGGCTTGGTGGAGGAACGAGTTGCTCTCTTGCGCTCTCCGCCGCACATAACCAGGTACACCCGGCTCATCTGGTACCGTCCTGAGCCAGGCATATATATATAGTGATTACAAAGTACTTGTGCAACTTTAAACTTTAATAACTTTTGATGTACACATAAAAGAAACAAAGTGTAAACGGTGTATGAAAGCATAATTCTTAAAAAATTTAATACACTCCACTACAAATTGAAGGTCTGAACATAACTGCCATCTTTTTCGATACATCGTTTAATCCGATTTTCCAAAAACCGGACTGAATGATGTATCGAAAAAGATGGCAGCTATGGCTTATGTTGAGGCCTAGAAATTTGCAATGTAGTGTATTAAAACCTTTAATAATTACTTTTTATATGCTGTTTACACTTTGTTCCTATCATATGTACATCAAAAATTATTAAAGGACTTTATAATCACCCTTTATATGTACAGTATATATATATAATAATATATATGTATATATATATATATATATATATATTATATATATATATATATATATGAATTAATTAATTAATGAATTTATATTGAAAATTGAAACGAGTATACGAGATATAAACTGTTTCCATGGTAACGTAAGTTGCGAAGGATTTATTGCAGGGAATGCTCAGATAGTTTTATTTTATCTAATTGTATAGCGTATAAACGTTTGTATATAATCATATCTGCTGCAAATGTACACTATAACTGCTAATAAGAATATATCTTGGCAATATATAGGTATAAGCGTAGTTTTGGACATGGCAATTTGTTTACATTAACTGCACTCGAAACAAGGGCATGAAGACTATCATTTTTATGCCAATGCAATTTCATTTAATGAGTCTTGCAACTGAATGAGCATCCTGCCTAATATATAATTTAAATGAATCTACGCGTTACTGCAATAATAGACTAGAATTAAGCGCGTTTTTGTCTTTATTCTTTAGCAAAAAGTTCATATTTAACCCTTTAAGCCCAGACTTTTTTGTAGGGCTAAGTTATGAATGCGTGTATTTGAAACGCTACCAATTTGTACCAGTCGTCCTGAAAGGGTTAATGGTGAAAATTATGTCTGGTGGAAAAGTAGAAAGGGTACATTGTGGAAAATTAAAGAAAAATATTTGTTTCGTTCGATCGAATATACAATAATTGCCTCTATCTTGGTGGCATTCACATTTCCATTCACTGTCCGAAATTGGGAATGCTCGAAGTGGCAATTCCATAGTTGGGAAAAAAAAAGAGTTTCCTGATTAGGGAATGGCTAAAGAGAAACCATGATATAATTACATGCTCGAGATGTATTTCCTATCACTAGTCTAACTTATACATGGAGCGTGAATCCTACAGTGGGTATGGGAATGGATCGATTTGAAAATTTCCTCCTTTGAGATTCCTACACTTTCAGATTTCTCATTCTTGGACGAAGGATCAGATAAGAATAATTGAGATTGAAAGATTTTTATAAAAAAAAATGATTTTTGCCTCGGATAATTTGACTCGGATAATTTCCCTTCGAGGTGTCTGTAAGGAATCTATAAATTATATTTCAACAAGTTAGATTTCCACAGAATTAGAACGACCCTAAAATAATGATATACCATTACTGAATGGATGTCATGGCCAAGAGTTTTCTGCTGGACTAACTCAAAGGGGCTCAAATACAATAACTTACGTGTGAGAGAGAGAGAGAGAGAGTCTTACTTCTCATTTACATCATTATTCGTTTAAATTAAACAATTAAATCTACAAGAAGAAAGAGGAAGATAGGGCTATCTCTCAAATTTCAGTTCTAATCTCGCGCAGCAGATATTAGTGAAGAAACAGAACTCCTATGCTGTATCTTCACACTGCTATGTTTCTTTCCGGCTTCTACTCATTAAATTTCACAGTCTCAGCTTTGTTCCGAGTCAAAAATTTATGAGAGCAATTGTCAGTTTATTTCAGTAGTGATTCTTAGCCTCACATTTTTTAAACTTTTAATAAATGGTCTGAATTTAAGTTAAAATGTACTTAAAAAATCAATGAAGAGGTTTGCAAGTGTTATTTAATATATACAGTAACTAGTAATACAAATAGTAGTTACTGCTGCAGTAATAGTAAGGGTATAGTAGTAGTAGTACTGAAAAGAAAACTAAAGGGACAGAATAGTATTGGAGGTATAGCGTAGCACTGATAGCTCAGTGGGTGAGTAACAGCGTTTGCTTTTATGCGAAGTGGGACCTCTACTCTTCGGATCGACGAAACCATAACATCGACACTAACTTAACTTTAATCTAAATCACAACATACTTGTCGATAAAATGTCGAGTCAATCAGATGTCGTAATCCCGAGCGAAGTGAAGACATTGAATTCGGGAAATTCGGCTTTCGATGGTTCTGGCTAATAATAATTTAAGAGTTAGCGCAATGGGCCGCATTACTCTGGAGTCTGGCCTGAGCGCTGTGCCAGTTTCTGGCCTTCCTTAATAGTTATTACTATAGTGTGCCAGGCAGAAACAACGCTGATTCTGATACCAGAATCCCCACTTTATTGCTAGGTCCTTTCCAAAATACAAGGTGATAAAAAAGTTTTAAAAATATAGTTATTTATTTTAGGGAACACCTTTTTTTTTTTTTTATCACCCTGTATATAAAATTGTTTGAATGTTAATTAAAATTAATATGTTGACTCAAAAGTTATCGGAATTTTTGCAATTTCTTTAATTACAATCGTCATATTCCATGGTCCTTATCCATCTTTCCGCAAACAGTTCAATCCCTCTTTGATACTAGGGCTGGTTTTTGGACGGGAAGACACTTTATTTCGATGAAAAAACGATAAAAAAAAACGATAAAAAAACACGATAAAGAAAAACACGATAAAAAAGAAAACATTCCGAAATTTTTTGGACCACCCTAGTACGTTCGTAATCGCGTCAGACGAAGAAAAGAGAAAATAAGCAAAATGAAAATAATCACAAAAGAAGAGACAAAGAGGTGAGATTAAATTCATGTGGGCGTGATTTCGACTGATAAAATAATCTAATAATCTTGATGATAATCACGTTTCGCTCTTCATTCAAAGAAATGAAAAACATCACATTTATCAAAATAAATTTTCAAGGACATCATACTAAACATGTTGAAAATGAAATTAACAAATCTTTTTATACTCGTATATACAGTACATATATGCAGGGCTGGAAAAATACCCTCGCTGATCGCCGCTGGCGAGTGAGATTTTGACCAGCGGGTAAACACTGTTAAAGATCTTTGTTTTTGTATTTTTAGAATGATTTGGGAAGGATTTCTTTACATGCTACAGTAATACGTAAATATAATTTTATTGATTTTAAACTTGGATAGGTAAATGCAAGTTATTTTAAAATTAATTACAAATTTTAATGTGTGTGTGTGTGTGTGTGTGCGTGTGTGGTGTGTGTGTGTGTGTGTGCGTGTGTGTGTGTGTGTGTGTGTGTGTGTCAATCAGTTATATCTTATATTTCTTTACCATAAAAGTTGCAGCATTAAATACTAATCTTTTTGTGCCTTGCAGCAATTGACATCTTTTGTTCTGATAAATGCCAGACAATTTATTTCGTTTTTGGATGACATTAACAAAACACGGCTAACATTTAGTTTCATGACCACCAGATATTTAGCAGTCAAAATAACCAAACTCCTCCACATTTCATTGACGTTATACCAATATCTACCAATCCTGTTTATACATCGTAATTTCATTAGAAATTTACTATTTAGTGAACAGCCATGAGGGAAGGATGACATTAATAGATTTAACCCTTTAACGCCGAAAGGGACGAATTGGTAACGTTTCAAATACACGCATTCATAATTAACCCTACAAAAAATTCTGGTTGTAAAAGTTAATAAGAACTTATACAAATTGAAAGTGAATTGAGAGCTTACTTACACTTTAAAGGCTTGGTGAAAGATGCTGTAATTTGTAGGAAATGTGATACCTACCTACTGTGTTTCGTATAAAGTAGGTGAGAAATTTCTGGGAACTTCTTCCGTTTAATGGCCCCATTTTTTAAATAGACTTTTCCAAAAAGATTTTATTTATTTGGATTAAATATTTTATACAGTTTTACTTTTACTAAACTAAACTAAACTAAACCTAACAGGAACTTTTTCCGTGTAGTGGCCCCATTTGTTAAGTTACAGCATACAGTTCAATTACTTATGCATTTTGGGGCTACACAGTGGACGATGTCTAACAACGCTTCCCGTTGATCAGCGAAGTTAAGCGACATTGGATCTGGAGAGTAGTTGGACAGGGAACTGTCCTCCGTGTCCAGATGATGTAGCGACTCGTGGTTCGGATCCCAGGTAAAGCTGTAGGTAAAGCTGTAGATGATTGGTATAAATTTGTAAGACCAAAGAAAGTAAATTTAGAAGGTGGAAATATCATCGGGACGTCGCATCGTGTTGAAGGAGGGATCACTATCCACTGCAGGAGGTAAGTTACGTTACTACAATGGGGAGAATCTTTTACACGGGTTAGGCGGTACTTTTGCCCGGTTAGGTGTTTAGGTTAGTAAACGGAGAGGGAGACTTTGGTTGAAGTTCGGTCGGACCACCTTTCTTGTCGATTTTCTTTGTTTTCGAGTTTGTTAAAAACAATCCAAGGTTTTCTTTTCAGAGTAATTTCGTTCTTAATTCTCTGAAGGGTTTTCATCGAATGATTTTATTCGTGATTTCACACTAAAGTTTTCATTTTGTTTCTTATATATTCATTTTTATAAAGTCATGTTGACGATTTTCAAGCTTTGGAGCAAACTACTTAATGGATCTCACTCTGCAAGTATATATATATATATATATATATATATATATATATATATATATATATATATATATATGTAGAGAGAGAGAGAGAACAACCGCATTACTGCATAACAATAAAAATGTAAATAACCACACCACAATCGAGCAACGAATTCAAATGAAAAAACAAAAATAGTCATTTACAACATAAAAAAAAATTTATACTGAAAAAAAAACAGAAATAAGTATCCATATCCCACCTTTCTCTCCTCCAATCCCCCCACCTCCCCGCCAAAAAAAAAAGACTTATAACTCCATGGAAATAAACTAGACTCGTTTCTTCCGCCCGAAAGATTGCTCCTCAGTATATAATCATTTTCCTTTCGTAATTCCCTTAATAGTTCGAACATCCTAAAAAAAAAAAGCGGCCCTGATTTAAATCTCAAAATATGGCTTTCATAAAATCCTGAAGGCAAACACCTGGCGATTGATTTTTTGGTATAATCGCATTAACTTCCTGCCTTTTAGAAGGTTTTGCGCGCCAGATAAAATTGAAACCGAAAAGTGTAGAATATTTTATAGGTAAAAAAAATGACGGGGAAAATTTTTGCAGCAAAATTTTTGCATATACAATATACGTATATATATATATATATATAGCGACTGAGTTACCTACTTGTAGGAGCATAATGGAAAATTCCTTTTCCTCACCTTCCTCACATGGCTGTAAAATTCCAAACACGTGGGCAAGAACCTCCACAAAGGAACGCATATTTACTTTTTGTTTCTCGATTTGCCCACGAACTCTAAGCGTCACCGAGCCTATAAAAGTGCCACTCCATTTCAGGTCGACCTCATTTGAACTAAAAGTATGGCACTAACTTTCTCCTACTACTTCTTTCACCACCTTTCTCTACAAAAAAAAAAAAATGGTGTCAATAATCCAGCAGGGTTGAAAGCACCTTAAACAGAAAAAACAAACAAACAAACATTCGGCTCTCACTTGCCCATTGCTGAGGCCTCACCCAGCACTCGCTCTTCATCTCCAATCTTCGTCATGTAAGTCGGAGAGCGGCCCGCCTCCTTCAAAGCTCCATTCAAGCACACGAGGTTAATCATCTCCGTTGAGGCCCACTACTATTTTATCACCTGGAAGCAACATCACTTCTGCAAGATGCAACTGGCGTCATCCGTCCGCCTCACCTCATCCAACATTCATTCAATTCGACCTGCGAAGCTTCATTTCCTTTCACCAAAGATTCATCACACAGTCTGGCTTTGTAGACATTCCGCTTTAGAGTTATCTTCCTCGTCAAAATTTCAGGTCTGTAAACCCCACATAAGCTACCATCTCATTGGCCTACGAGCTCTTCTTTCATCGTGCCAAATGTTTTTGCGTAGCCTACAAACTCAATATACTTCCAACCTAACCGAATAGGCTATCTTCAAAGTGTCCTCAATACCGTTCAAGTTAACTTACGCATTTACGACCACAGTTAGGCCTAATCCGTTTACTGTTCCAAACTGTACTTTCATTACCCTCAATTATTATTTACTTATTTACTTTTTATTGTGTGTTCAATACCGTATATTATTACGTTAATTAGTGTTTTTTGTCATTATTGTATCACTTAACCCTTATCCTGTATAAAAGTCATTCCTTTATTGTTAATAATTAGTTATTGTAATATTGCACAAATTCCGTATAAATAACACTGGGGAACAAAAAAAAATTTTTTTTTCTTGGTGCCTGAGATTTTAGACCTTATTCTGGATATTTTCATGCCACTGATTCAGAAATATCATCCATTTTGTTCTAGCAGCTCTATTTTTGAGATATTGCATACGTCATTACCTACTTTATTACCCTTCTGGAACGGTATTATGAGTTGCTCGTAAATCTAAATGCATCTGTATAATTAAATTGTAGCTATGATTTTGCTGATGTTGCTGTTTTGCATGTGTATTGTACATGTACTAACGTGAATTCTTTCCTGTTACAGGTGTTGACATGGCTTCATCACGAGAAAGTGTTTAAATCATCCAGATGTGTTTTGTTTTATCTGCGGAGAGTACACGTTCATTGAACAGAGAAAAACTATTACTGATTTTGTGAAAAAAGCTTATTTTGCCTATTTCAAAGTACAACTAGGGGACCAAGATAAGCCATGGGCTCCTCATGTTGTGTGTAAAACGTGTACGGAGCATCTGCGGCAATTGACCAACGGAAAGAGGAGGTGCCTGAAATTTGGTATACCAATGGTATGGAGAGAACAGAAACCACAGTGATGACTGTTACTTTTGTTTGGTGAATATAATGGGCATCAATGGACGTAACCGGAGTAAATGGACGTATCCTGACATAGACTCAGCTAGACGGCCTGTTTCACATTCAGATGAGATACCTGTCCCATCATTCAGCCATCTTCCAGAGCTCCCTCAAGAAAGATAGAATCTGCTACTGACAAAGAAAGCATATGTGGGCAAAATGACAGTGATTTCGAAGGACCGTCATCAGTTGCAGAAGGTTTTAGTCAACACGAATTAAACGACCTCATAAGGGACTTAAGTCTTTCGAAGAAATCGTCTGAATTGTTAGCTTCCAGGCTGGGAGAAAAAACTTTACTGCTGCCGGGAACCAAAATCACGTTATATCGCGACAGAGAAAAGGATTTACTGCCCTTCTTCTCAAAAGAGAACGATTTAGTTTTCTGCAACAATGTGCGCGGATTGCTGATGAAAATGGGCATATCGGAATACACACCAAGTGAATGGCGGTTATTCATAGATAGCTCCAAACGGAGCCTAAAATGTGTTCTTCTACACAACCGCAACAGATACAGATCAATCCCAATTGGTCACTCAGTCGGTATGAGAGAAGAGCACGGGACAGTCGCCCTAGTCCTAGAAAGATATCATACCGAGACCACCAATGGGTGATCTGTGTGGATCTGAAGATGGTGAATTTTCTCCTGGGCCAGCAGAGCGGGTACACCAAGTATTCGTGCTTTATATGTCTCTGGGACAGTAGAGCTAAAGATGAACACTGGGTGAGAAGACAGTGGCCTCTGAGAGAAAACATGGTGGTTGGAGAAAAAAATATCATCAAAGAAGCTTTGGTTGACAGAGAAAGGATCATATTGCCACCACTGCACATCAAACTAGGTTTGATGAAACAATTTTAAAGGCTTTGAACAGAGATGGGACGTGTTTTGGCTACATATGTAGAAAATTTCCTGCGCTGAGCATGGAAAAGCTGAAGGCAGGTATTTTCGATGGACCGCAAATCCGGGAACTCATGAAAGACCCGCGTTTCCAAGATTCAATGGACAACATTGAGGCACGTGCGTGGTCATCGTTTAGTATGGTTGTGAAGAATTTCCTTGGGAACTATAAGGCCGATAACTACGGTGAACTAGTGGAGAATATGCTCTCTTCTTTTTGTAAACTTGGCTGTAAAATGAGCATCAAACTGCATTACCTCCACAGTCATTTGGATCGTTTCCCAGATAACCTCGGTGATCTAAACGAGGAACAGGGTGAACGATTTCACCAAGAACTAAGGACCATGGAAGAACGGTACCGCGGACGATGGGATACTCACATGATGGCAGATTACTGCTGGAGCATCCAACGCGAATGTCCTGGCACATCTCATCGCAAGAAATCTCAGAAACGCGGTTTATGTGAGATGTCTCAATGAAAGAACTTTTTTTGCCGTTCGTGTCTCAAGCTTGTTTGAATTTAAGAAATATTTTTCGTACCTTATGCTTGTTTGATGTTAATACACTATTTTTGCTGACATTCATCATACTTTTGTATTCAATTGACAACAACAGTGATTGCCAGTCAGCAATTATATAATATTATATACATTATATAGAAATATATATAGATATATATCATATCTTGATAAGCAGAGCTGATGGAGAAAAACTAATGTCATTTTTAGAATCAGCGACCTCAATATACCCAGAAACAGGTCTAACTTCTAAGTCACCAAAAGTTGTGTTCCCCAGTGATAATTGTTAATCACTGTCAACAAATAATTAATATATTTTTCGGATCACCTGAAGATCAGGGCCCCCAGCCTTCTTTAGTTAGCCTTATAAGGCTAACTAACGAAAATATATGGGATGAATTTCACAATTAAACACGTGAAATAAATAAATGATGCTCTCCCACAAAGAAAAGAAAAAGCGAGTCCAAGGCCTTTCGTGTATTGTGATTCGCTTTTCCTTTTCATTGTGGGTGTGCATCATATATATATATATATATATATATATATATATATATACGCCTCGGTGGTGTAGTGGTTAGCGTCGCTGACTACGAATCCATCGGACCCGGGATCGAGAGACGGTGACAGCAGACGGCGTGCAGCAAAACCCAGCTGTTCATGCTTCCGGCTTCCACACACTAAAGAAATTGGTTGGTAGGTAAATGGGTACCCTGGGTAGCCTAGTGGTTAAGACGCTGCGTTGCTGGTGGGGCGTGGTTCGGATTCCACGTTAAACTGTAGATCTAAGGTGGAGTGACAAGCTTGACCTTCGTCAGAATGAAGAATTTGGGCAGAAGCAAAACCAAGGTTAAGCAAGATTATATGCTAAATTTAAGGAAAAAATGACAAAGAAGTTTTAGAGGAATACCACGTAGATGTATTCCTTTCAGAACTATTAGGAATAACAAGATTATGAAATGTTTCCGGTGGAATAAGGAAATAGCTAAAATGATTAAAAATAAAAAAAAGTCCATTCAGGGATTTTAAAAGCAGTCATTACGAACACAGTTAGGTAGACCAGCCATGAGTGGATCCTAAGGTCTTTGTTGGTCTGAAACATTATACTTGTGACTTGGCTAATTATAGGCAGTTACGAAATAAGCTAAATTCTCGTAATTTGATTTGGAAGAGAAAATGCATCGTGAAATAAATCTAGCTACAAATAGCAATAAAGATCCAAAGAAATTCTTTAGTTTTTATAAATATAATAATAATAAAAAATAGGATGGGATTGGCCCAATAGAACATGATGATAGGATATTTGCAAAAGATGAGGATATTGTTAGTATTTTTAATGATATTTATTTTAGCATTGTTTTACTGAAGAAAATTTCAATAACTTTAGATTAATTTTTTAGATTCTGTAAACTCATGCATTTTTGATAAGATTCATACAAGGAAGGATGATGTCAGGCAAGTGATTGATACAATGAAGCCAAATAAAGCTGCTGGACCTGATATATATACACACGAGGATCTTCAGGGAAGAGGAGGATAGTTTATATGAAGCACTAACTATTTTGGGTGCTACTGTAGTATGCGGTCTACCTACGATTCGGCGGTCTACCTTTTAATTATAGCTTCTTATCTTCTTGTTATTTTATTATTAGGTTAATTGTACGCCCTTGACGATTGGTTAGGTTAAGTCGTGATATTTTCGTTAAAACTAACGAAAATATCACGACTTAACCTAACCAATCATTAAGGGCGTACTGTAGTATGCGGTCTGCCGTTAAGTATGCGGTAGTAGTATGTTTAACTTCTTCAATAATTCCTTAATTGTGTAAATTAAATTATAATTCCTTTCAATTCATTTTCAATTCCTTTTAAAATTTTGAACGGTAGACCGCATACTACAGTAGAAACTTAAAGGTAGACCGCATACTACAGTAGAAACTTAACGGTAGACCGCATACTACAGTAGAAACTTAACGGTAGACCGCATACTACAGTAGCACCCTATTTTGTTTGCTAGGTTTATTAATTTTGCAGACGTACCTGATGAATGGGAAAAAGCAAATTTACATTTACAAAAACGATAGTAAAAAGGAGATAGGAAATGTAAGGTATTATTAAAAGGAATGTTAGTTACAAAAGTAATGAAGTTATCCGTAGATTATTTAATTCTTATGCTAGACCTCAATTTAGGATACCGCATTCAAGCCTGGTTCCCTCACCAAAGGCATGATATAATGTAGATATGCTTGAAGGTGGGCAACATATGATAACCAAGCTTATCCCTTTTTTTTTACATTATATGCTGAAGTTCAACTAATTTTTTATTTGTCAAATTTTCCCAAACGAACGGTAAACTTTTCGTAACTATCCAATGCATGGCACGAAAGATAAGGACGAATATAACTGAAATATTTCTCTGTACGAATACTTATGAGCACCACCGTATATTATTTTCTCATAAAAATCAAAAAAATATTAAAATAAATAAAACAAGGATTAAGTGTCCCAAAGTATTTGAAGTTTTAACTTTGCGGAAGGAAAATTAAGACGTTTTAAATCTAGGAATCGAAATTTTAGAGGAATGCGGTCCATAGCGCTGACCTTTGGGCATCACGAAAACAGATGCCTCGAAAATGGAAACCGTGTCGGCGAATTTTGTTCTTAAGTAATCTATACTGTAGCAATGCTTCTTTCAAGATTGTGTTTCACGAGGGGAATAAAATCTTTTCTGGGTCAATGGATCAAATGTTTCTGAACGATTGTTCAAAAAGATGTAATTTTGTAATTGGTCTTTTGGATGTAACTTTCTGAAACTAAAGGTTGCAAAGAGGGTTAATTTTGATTTTCTCTTTCTTTCGTTTGTGATGGAAAACGATCATTCATTTAATGGCTTAAGTTTGTAAGAAATGATTCTCGTTTTTCCGGAGAGTTGGTGTCACGTCACATCAATACTTGAAAGAAACGCGAGGGTGAGAGGAACTTTTTGTTTTGTTTTTGAGAAACTTAATTTAAACTAAATTTTAAGTTAAAGTTAGAATTTCTGAAGGGAACATTTTTCTTTGTATTTATGGCCAATCAAAAGGCAGGGTTTCCGTCGAAAGCCAATGAGAAACAAAAGAAAAACTGTTTCTTGTCTTCGTATGGTTAAAGATCTTGGAGCAAGTGTAGTTTACGTCCCCTGTGGTGCCTAGTGTAGTTTACGTTCCCCTACATTATCCAGAGTAGTTTACGTTCCCCTACATTATCCTAGTGTAGTTTACGTTCCCCTACATTATCCTAGTGTAGTTTACGTTCCCCTACATTATCCTAGTGTAGTTTACGTTCCCCTAGACCCCTACATTATCCTAGTGTAGTTTGCGTTCCCCAACTTGGATCACCTGAAGATGAGGGCCCCCAGCCTTCTTTAGTTAGCTTTATAAGGCTAACTAACGAAAATATCACGACCTAACCTAACCACTCGTCAGGGGCGTACAATTGACCTAACGATTGGTTAGGTTAGGTCGTGATATTTTCGTTAGTTAGCCTTATAAGGCTAACTAGAGAAGGCTGGGGGCCCTGATCTTCAGGTGATCCCCCAACTTTGTCCGCGTATACCTAATCAAATAAAACGTTAAAACTAACGAAAATATTACGACTTAACCTAACCAATCGTCAATTTATATATATATATATATATATATATATATATTATATATATATATATATTATATATCAGTGGCGACTCCTGCACTCGGGCTACTCGGGCTCAGCCCGAGTGTACATTTGTAAATACATAAATTTTGTTGTTCAATATGTTAAAATCTTTATTTAATGCCTCTTTTGCGAAATCTATTTTAAAACAAAGAATAATGTCATAACAAGTTCGTCACTTTGTGTACTCTTCTTTCATGATCTATTACGATATTTGCTCGGGTCCAAACGCTGACTTGTCAAAAAGTAACGCTCACTGTTGCTTTTTAAACAGAAAACTTTCGCTCATCCTCCAATCTTCTGGACTCGGGATGAGTGATTTCCGCCCTACCTGTTATAAATAATCTTCAAAATTTCAAGTGGCTTTTATTCAATTTTTCACGGAGTATACCTTTGCATTGATCTCATGATTTAACTGTTGACTGATGAAACGTTTGCTTTCCATGATAATATTGCATTAACAAAATTTAATTCGTCCAGGTAGGGCTCAATTTCGTCAGCCTAGTGACGCGAAAAACATAGCTAGCCTATGCTAAAAATGATAACTGGCAACTCCTCTCAGGTTTCTTCAGTAGTTTAGTTGCCTGCGGAAGTGAACGTTGTAGCATTGTGTTGTGTATTTTCTGTGTATAGTGTAACTAGTGTATTATAACTGTCTTATATTTTTGTGTTCAAACAGCTCTACATTTACTCATAATGGAGAAGGATGTTGTGTTAGATTTAAAAGAAAAACCATTTGGGCAGAGAAATATTGCGGAAAAGCGAGAAATTATCAAATTAGGCCGACCCACTCCTTCACTGAAAACTAAAATAGGCCATCGTACTTTTCAAATCAAGTGGTATGAACAGATTGATTGGCTGTGTGCAAGTACCTCTAATGAGAAACTATACTGTTGGCCATGTTTGCTTTTTCAACCGAAACCAAATCAATCGTGGACAGATGGTGGTTACAGCAATTATAAAAATATTCTAAGTGACTGCAAACATCATAATAAATCTTTGAGTCATTTGCATAATTACAAATGTCTAAAAACTTTTGGACAGTTTGATATTGAAACTGCTCTTAGTGAGACTGCAAAACTTGAAAAAGAACGGTATAACAAATCAGTTGAAGAAAATAGACAATATTTAAAACAGTTAACAAATGCCGTATTAT
Organism: Bathynomus jamesi; assembly: GCA_023014485.1. Classification (NCBI taxonomy): domain Eukaryota; kingdom Metazoa; phylum Arthropoda; class Malacostraca; order Isopoda; family Cirolanidae; genus Bathynomus; species Bathynomus jamesi. Next base: position 280,480 of record JAJOZX010000959.1, on the reverse strand, counting down.
ATCTTTGTAAACAAGAACTGCCATTGCGTGGCCATGATGAAGGAAAAGATAGCCTTAATAAAGGTAATTATCGAGAGCTGTTGCATTGCTTTGCTGAAATAGATAGTGTTTTTGCATCTAGACTTTCCACGAAAGGAGGATCGAAGCATTTTTCAGGAGTTTCAAGTACAATACAAAATGATATCATATCTGCAATAGATAGTGTCATAGCTGATGCAATTCATACTGAAGTTGAAAAAGTTCCTTTTTTCTCAGTGCAAGCAGATGAAACTCAGATTGTGCAATGCATGCCCAACTCTCAATTATAATTAGATATGTGTCTGAATGCCAAATAAATGAAAGATTTTTAGGATTTTTTGACGTAAGTGATGATAAAAGTGCTTCAAGGTTGGCTGATATGATAGAAAATGTGTTGAACTCCTTTAGTGACTTGCTAAAACTAAATTGGTTACCGTAGCCAAACGTACGATGGAGCAGTTGTGATGGCAGGTGAGCTAAACGGGGTGCAAAGAAAATTGAAGGAGAAAGGATTTAAATACGGCCATTTTATTCACTGCTATGCTCATAAGCTTAACTTAGTTTTGAGTAAAAGTGCTGAGAAAGTGAATGGGGTTAAAATGTTTTTTTTCTCATTTACGCTCTTTTAGTAAATTTACATCTTCGAGTACAAAACGGAAAAGTGTCTTTCGAGATTTTAATATCAGCATTCCATCACTGAAAGGTGGGATGAAGATACTCTAAGTGAAACTGACAATCTGCTGGCAAAATTGAATGACTTCACTTTTATGTTTTTCATAAATTGTTTTCATAACATATTATCCCAAGCTGGAAAACTCTCTGATGTTCTGCAGTGTAAGCAGCTTGACATGAAGTTGGGCCAGGATAAAATAAATGACTTTATTCAATTTGTCGAAAATCATCGTAACGACGAACATTATGAAAAAATCGTTCAAGAAACAATGGGCGACATTGCACAACCAGATGACTCGGGGCCTCCTCCCAGGAAAAGAGTCAGGGGAAGACAAATGAACTATAAAGCGACGTATTTCGTAATTGACAACATTTTAGTGTCGTTAAGAGAGCGATTTGCTTGCATTCAGGAATTCACATTTTTTGAATTACTTGATGTGAACAAGTTTGAAATGTTTGCTCATTCATTTCCTATGCAACATGTAAACGCTTTACAAAGTAAATACTCAGATATCTTTGATTGCAAATCCTTGGTGAACGAACTGAAATATATGTATAATGACAGTGACTTTAAAAAATGCAAGTCAGTCAATGTCATTTTAGAGTTAATTCATAAACTGGATTTGTTGTCTACTATGTCTGAAAGTGTTAAGCTAATTCAACTTTTGCTGACCATCCCTGTAACTTCAGTTGCCAATGAAAGAAGTTTCTCAACCTTAGACAGAATTCGATCATATTTGCGATGCACAATGGCTCAAGAACGGCTATCATCCCTGGCTCGTATTTCGATCGAAAAACAAATATTGAATGACTTGGAAAGCAAAAAGGAGCTACACGACAAGATTTCACAGGAATTTGCTATAAAACCAAGACGCTTGGAATTTATGTTTAAATAAAGTAAGTTCATGGTTTATTTTTTATTAAATTATGTAAATATTTTATTTATGATTCATTGCATGTATACCGTATATTTCTGTTCATGCTGGTTCTTTAAATTGTTTTGGTAAAAATTTGTACTGAGCCCGAGTAACATTGATAAGCTAGAGTCGCCACTGATATATATATATATTATATATATATATATATATATATATATATATATATACATACACACACGAGGGTAATTCAATAAGTATCCGCACTTTTTATTTCACAATTTTATTTTCACATCTGATGGATTATAAACACATCACTTCTCAACATAGTCTCCCTGTTTCTCAATACACTTAGTCCAGCGATCTACAAGCTTCCTAATGCCATCACAAAAGAATGTTTTTGGCTGTGTGCGTAGCCAGTCATGCACCGCCTCCTTCAGGTCATCATCACCTTGGAATCGCTGACCTCTCAAAGTGTCTTTTAGTGGTCCAAACAGGTAAAAATCCGAATAGTCTGGTAGCACAGACCCTGATTTTACTGGAACCCTACATTGTTTGTTATAAAGCAAATTTTTACATATTTTGAAAGCTTATACCACCCGATTCAAGAATCCATCGGGTGTACACCTGACCCCCACTTGGCTTTTTCAATATGGCCGCCATTTTCCAAGATGGCCGGCGAAACTGAAAAATCCCATATCCTGGTCAATACTTGATGGATTTTGATGATCTTGGTGTCGTTTTTAGGAGGTTTTAGGATGATGAGTCGATCTGGAGGGGTTGCAGATACTTTGGGAGTCGTTTTGACCCACATTCGTCAATACTCAATGTCATTGGAGGTCAAACGCCCCCCGAAATAAGGAATATCCCATATCCCGGGCAGTCGTGGAGATATTTTGGTGATCTTACTGTCATTTTTATGGTTTTGGGCGAGACTGAGTAGGTCTATAGGGTTTAAAATGAAATCAAGGATTATTTTCCCCATGGTAAGGTGAATTCCAATATGTCTAATTATTCCTCTTATTTATTTCAGGTTGTTGAGATTATTGCTGATGGTGCTGCCCACCTGGTGGTTTGATGACGTCTTGGTTGTGCTCTGTGAGCAAATCCTTGCTGACAGTGAGTATCTCGCAACTGTAACCCAAGACCATGAGCTAGTGCTTGCAGGATGGCAGACCATACCGACTTCCATTGTGCGAGGCAGGAGTCGAGCAGCATTGGAGCCTCATCATCTCATGAAGAGGCTGACGTGATAATAACACAACACGCTATCGCACAAGATGAGAAAGATTCTGATGCCCGCATCTCCATCATTTGTGATGACACAGACGTGTTTGCCATGGTGACTCACTTCTATGAATTTAAGGAACTAGGCTGTCCCATGATTATGGAGTCTCCAGTGCGTGGAGACAATCTCCCTCTCCGTTTTTGCGAATTGCTTGCTTTAACTCATTCCGAAGCATGTCAGAATACGATGCACTTGTTACTGTAGTTCCACGCTCGAGATCAGTGGTGCACAAACTTTTTTGATGTGAGGGCCAAGCGAAGAAAATAACTAAATGTATTAGCCTACTTACTTTCCATCTAAGTCATAAATTGGGTCACTTTTATATTCTAATTTTTCATTGAATTGAAAAGACCCGTGGGGCCACTGAAAAGACCCGTGGGGGACACATTTGGCCCGCGGGCCAGGGTTTGTGCATCACTGCTCTAGATAACACTGGTCAACACTCATTTTATTGCCAATCATATTAGAGTGATTTTGGGGTAACTTTGTGGTGCTGATTCCGAATATGACATCGGTTTTGCTAGATTGGCTCTAATTTATGAGATAATTGGTACCCCATTGAAACACGTAAAAATGCAAAAAATTTAATGTTCAGGCGGAGCCTACTTACAAATCGCATTGAAATTGTCTCAAATCATACAAAAGTAAACACATGAAATACATAATGGCATTTTATTCGGTCTCACCATCTAGAATGTTCCGGTAGTTTCCCATATGCACGCGTTATGGTTACGTTTCCTATTAATTGAGGGTATTCATTATCTCAAGAACTAGAGCCAAATCGGAAAAACTACTTTCATTTTGGAATTCAGCAACCCCAAAATACCCTAAATTCGTACGAATTTCCTTGGCAACGAAAAAAAATTTTTTTTTTGTTGACCTGTGATAATCAGTGGACATCCGAGCAACTGTAACCCAGCACAAAGACATCGTCCCACAAATCCTCAAACTACACGCTTTGAGTGGTTGTAACACAGTTGCAGCAATACATGGCATCGGCAAAGCCACTGCCATTGCCACAGCCAAGAAGGGTCGGAAGCTAGACAAGCTGGGGTCCCTTGATGCATGCTTTGACCATATCGAGAAAGAGGTAACAGCGTTCATTGTTGCATGCTATGGAGATAAGAAATCCTCATCTCTTACTGAGTGTCGTCAGCGAGTATGGGCTCAGAAGACAGGGAAGTCGGGAACTGCTGCACCCAAACTGTGTTCTCTACCACCAACAACTGAAGCTTTCCATCAAAATGTGCTCAGAGCCCACTACACTGTGGCGAACTGGCTCGATGCACTAAAGTGTGACCCACCACTACTTGATCCTGTGCATTATGGGTGGGAGAGAGACGAAACAAACAGAGTTCTCATCCCAAAAACAGTTGGTGAAGGAGTGTGCTTAGCACCCGATGAAGTTCTGAAGCTAATCAGATGTGGGTGTGAATCACAATCAGCATGCAGGGGGAGTCGCTGCGGCTGCATGGAACGCGGAATCCTTTGCACAATGTTCTGTGCATGTGGCAGCTGCTTGGATTGCAACAATCCATTGACCCAAAACGCAAACGAAGAGCAGACTGATGATCCTGACGATCCTGACACAACCATGTCTTTTGATATTTGCCCCCAATAAATGGTTACCTAATGTGAATAACTGCATCAAATTGTTAATGCCAATCCCCCAGCTAGGTGTGAGCTTTGTTTTGCTTACGAGGTCATATCTTGTAGCTTTGCAACCTTCCATAGAATGCATGTGCCCTGCACTTCAGCATAAATTGTGGTTTATATCCGAATATCCATATCCATGTAATGTGAGTTATGTCATTTAAGCATTATGATCTGGTTATATCTGCAGAAAAGATGTTAAGTGCTCAGCAGTTAGCTAGATTGTAGAAATTGTCACTGAAATAAAGCAAATACAGTGATGTCACCTGTGGCATTATCATATTTCAAGGCCAAACTTTAACCTCAAATGACCTTGACTTGACCCATGGAGTTGCAAAATGATATCCTACTGTTATCATGTGCTATAGAACTACTCAGTCTCGCCCAAAACCATAAAAAACGACAGTAAGATCACCAAAATATTTCCACGACTGCCCGGGATATGGGATATTTATTTCGGGGGGCGTTTGACCTCCAATGACCTTGAGTATTGACGAATGTGGGTCAAAACGACTCCCAAAGTATCTGCAACCCCTCCAGATCGACTCATCATCCTAAAAAACCCTAGAAATGACACCAAGATCATCAAAATCCATCAAGTATTGACCAGGATATGGGATTTTTCAGTTTCGCCGGCCATCTTGGAAAATGGCGGCCATATTGAATAAGCCAAGCGGGGGTCAGGTGTACACCCGATGGGTTCTTGAATGGGGTGGTATAAGCTTTCAAAATATGTCAAGATTTGCTTTATAACAAACAATGCAGGGTTCCCACCCCGTGCAACCGGACTAGAAGGTGCCAGGTGTGGACTGTAGGCTGGATGGTCGAGAACTTCAAATTTAAGTTTTTGAAGGCATTTCCTAGTCTGTGCAGCGGTATGAAGGCGCGTATTGTCGTGTAACAGAATAACACCTCCCGACAATCTCCCTCTCCGTTTTGTGCGAATTGCTTGCTTTAACTCATTCCGAAGCATGTCAGAATACGATGCACTTGTTACTGTAGTTCCACGCTCTAGATCAGTGGTTCTTAACCGGGGGGGCGCGCCCCCCTAGAAACAGGAATTTCTCTAATTGTATTTGTTATTCTCTTAACGAGAGCATGGGCTAATATTGAGAAGTTATTGAGAATGTTATTTTGATTGAAGGGGGGCGTGGAGGGAAGGACCAATTCCAGAGGGGGCATGGTAGTAAAAAGGTTAAGAACCACTGCTCTAGATAATGTTCGAGGATAGGGCCTCGTGTATCCCAAAATAGTGTTAGCATAACTTTACCTGCTGACGGGCTGCGCTTTGAACTTCCTTGCAACGGGAGATGTTGGATGCTTCCATTGCATGCTTTGTCGTTTGCTTTCTGGTTCATAGTGATAGATCCAGGTTTCATCTCCAGTGATAATGCGCTCCAAAAAGTTTCCACTTTCATTATGATACCGCGCTAAAGGACAAGAGCAGACGTCCATACAATTACGCTTGTGGTCTTCTATCAACTGTTTGGGCACCCATCTTGCTCAAACCTTGTGAAAGCCAAGAATGTCATGAACTATCAAATAGGATGGCCCTTGATTGATGTCTAATGAAGATGCAATTTCTTTTATTGCTAATCTTCTGTCATCGAAAATCATGGCTCTGGCTTCTTCCTGCTTGTCACCACTGGTTGATGTTGACGGTCGTCCTGAGCGCTGAGCACCTGTCACACATGTCCGACCTTCCTTGAACATTTGAATCCACTCGTACACATTTCGCTGTGGTAACGCATTATTCCCATACTGAGCACATAAACACGTATGAATTTCAGCTCCTTTCACACCTTCTGCCCGCAAAAAACGAACCACGGATCTCTCTTCTTCCAGAGTACAAACTGAAAGCGGCGCAGCCATGCTCACTACTCGTACGATATGTGACAGCTACGAGTAGCCTAAATAAGCCTATAGATCTCAGTTTGGCTCGTTATTACGAGTATATATTATATATACTATATTATCACTAAAATAAAAAGTACGGATACTTATTGAAGTACCCTCGTGTGTGTGTGTATATATATATATATATATATATATGTGTGTGTGTGTGTGTGTGTATATATATATATATACACACACACTGTGTATATATAGGTGCTAATATAGCGTGCGGTCTACAAAGATATCTTTAGTCTACAAAAGAATTTGCGCTTAAGTGACCTGACCTGACTTGAATTTGTGCTGACCTGACCTGACTTGAATTTATGCTGACCTGACTTGACCTGAAATGACGACTTTATCTTTGGGGACGAATCTGAGGTGAAGGCGGACTATAAAAGGGGGAATCATGAAGACAAATATTAGTTCAATTACATTAAAACAAAAAATTTAAAGGACAAATAAAACAAACAATTCATTCTGTGGGATATAATGCCCGGTTATGTTAATTGAATGCCCGGTTAAGTCAACTGTATGCCCTTGACAACTGGTTAGGTTAAGTTGTGATATTTTCGTTAGTTTTAACGTTTTATTTGATGGATTCATTTAAAAAATGTCTCCTAAAGATCCTAGTGTAGTTTACGTTCCCCAACTTTGACCTAGTGTAGTTTGTGTTCCTTTTTGCGTCAGAGGGACGTAAACTACACTTGCTCCAAGATCTTGTTTAGACTAAAATTAATTGTTCATTTAAAGTAAGGGAGTGGCTTCAAGAATTTTGCATGTGTAACTTGGTTCATAGCTCAATTATAGTTGTGCTTTCCTTGGCACATAAGTGGTTTTGTTTCGGCTCTGAAATTAAGTTGTAGTTCGTGTCCCTTTTTCTAGCATTACGACCATTTCATTGATTTATAATTAAGTCAAAGTGACCGCGTTTTGTTCAATTAAGTGAACGATTGTCATTCTAGAGGTGACATCGTTATTGTGAGTGACTTCTGCGAATAACTGAAAATTTTGTGCTTTAATAAATTTACCGAATTTTTTCTCGAAAACAAATCTGCGGAACTTGCACATAAACTTTAAGAGAAAAATTTATGTTTTCAAATAAATTTTTATTATTATTTTAAGGAATTTTAATTAAGTCCTACGTTAGTTTATTTCTTGACTCAACATATGAAAAATTTCTTTGTAAAACCCATTTCATGATTAAATTCAATTACTTTACGAAACATTGTCCGGAAGTAAAAATTTATTAAAATTCTAAAATTTGTATCATTGTGAAAATGAATTCAGAAATAATGAAAAATTGTAGGTCAAATTTTATTTTTTGTGAAATAAAGGTTATAAGGGATTGTGTTATTCCTATACTACCTTGCAAACCTCTCTTGTTAGCTGAGAGTAAGATAACGTCGAAAGCTTAGAAAAATAAAATGGGGCATCAAGCAAATCGCGTAAAATTGTGCGTAGAAATTAAAAGACTCCGTGTACATCCGGTCCATCCTAAACAAGTGAACTCACGCGCAATAGGTGCTATGAGACAGCGATTGAACGACATATAATCTGGTGTCAGAAACTCGAGTAATATTGTGAACAGTGAAAAGCGAAAGCATGAACGCGGAAAACATTGTGAACAGTGAAATAAAGTGGTAGACAGTTAATAAAAAAATATTCTCGATGTCCATACTAAAGAACATGGATGTAACGAACGATAAAAAAAGCGCGAGTGCAGTGAGTGAAACAGAACCAAAGTACTTGGAAGAAATGGGCATCGGAAGAGCTTGGAAGAATTGAGAAGGTTACAACTATCAAAGTTTGTTTCGTTACTGAAAAATTGCACCGTGCTGGAAGAATAGATAAAGCGAAGAGGGTCTGAAGAACTAACCCGAATAACACCAGGGCGGTAAGGGACTCCGAGCAGACAGCCCTTGGCCACATATAAAAAAAGAAGTTCGCCGATGTTCAAGAAGCATCCCAGGGAATTTCTCGGAAATGCCAAAATCAGGAGGAGAGTCTACACCGCCAGAGGGTAAAATAGTGAGACTTTGAATATGTTCGTTGTTACGTATGTTACTGAGCTTGGGCAATGTATTGGTGCAGGCTAAGCCGACAATGAGGCCCATTAAAGACATAATTATTTAGGGGACAACATGACGAGAATATTTAGAGGGAATTTATCAAATATTTCGCGAACAGCCCAAATAACCCGAGACGAAGGTGTCCTAAAAGAAGAAACGCCGCAAGACAGAAACCTAAGACTTGAAACTATAACTCACGACGTTCAGGAGAAAGAATAGCCACTGCTACGAGGGAGGACAACATCAAAGACGTGGAGGTGAACGCTGTAGGCAAGTTCATGAAGATATGAGAGTCAGGAAACAAGAAATGTGGTATCTGTCACAGGCGAGATCATATCGCGCAAATGTGTTACTACAACCCCATCAAGAACAAGAAGTGAAATCGAACCAAGTCAAACGAAGCCAAGGACTCCAAGAACGAAACAGCGGAAGAAAGAGACGAGGCCATTGTAAACGTTGCCAGCAAATAGGGCACTCGGGTGAGGCGTGCCCTCGAGCAAACGTTCAGCAAGACCAGTGGTGTAACCCTAGCGGAAAAAGCGGAGGAACGGACCTACAAAATTGTTTAATCGGGGTGGAGGTATATATATATATATATTAGGGTGGCCCTTAGTTGTATGTGATTTTCTGAAATGAAATATTTTTCATCTCCCAACCTCCAAAGTTGTTCTAATTCATGTAAAAATGGTCTGTGTAAAATCTCAGCTCAATCAGACAATATTAAGATGGCCCCCAAAGGCCCTAAAGTTTCAGATTTTAACAATATTGATATTTTTTCATATAAAACCGTTTTATCTTCTTTACAGTGTTTTATTCGAAAGAAATATAGAATATGATCGAAAGAGAATTCAATTTACAATAAATTTAGTTATAACCATTATTTACTTAAAACCAAAATTGGACGAGATATTCACGGAAATTGAAAAGTATCATAAGTGCGTAAAAAAAACCGCTTCTGGAAGGTTCTAGAAAGTTCTGCGCCTACGGCCTATATAAGCGGCGTAATTATTTGTTGTAAATAAAATTCACTTTCGATTATGCTTTGTGATTATTTTCCCAAACAAAGTTTGCAAATGAATTATAAAGGTTTTATATTAGAAATACCAATTATCGGTGAATTTTGAAACTTTAGGGCCAATTGAGATGAAATTTTGCACAGAGCACTTTTTTATATATTGGAAGAAGATTAGGGGTTGGGAGCAAGTAATTTCAAAAGTTGAAAAATAAGGGCCACCCTAATATATATATATATACATATATATATATATATACACACAAGAGTGTAGTCCAAACTTAAAAGAAAGACCAGAGTACATACATACATTTGAGTACATACATTTTGTATTTCAGAAATACAAATACCAAAATCTATATTCTTTCATTGGCATATAGTTCAAACAGTTAAACTGTAACTGATATTCAAAGCTATATGTCTGTAAGATAAATTTTAAGAAATGCTACCACTAAACTTACCTATCATCTCATCAGTTATATCAAAATTTGTGCAACATAGTTTAAAATTAGATGCATTAGATGCATTTATTTTTTTAATTCATGCATCATGATTTTAAAAAATGTTTAATGGTGTCAAATTATTCAGAGGTATGGTCTTCTTAGAGTAAAAAAGTAACGGAACGCCATTCCGTCTAAAAAAAAAGTACAGGAACGCCGTACCGCCCCGTTGCGCCCCCACTACACCACTGAGCAGGACTGGAAGGGGAAGCCTCCCGAATAGCTTCAGAGGAAGTAGTTGCCAATCGTCGGCTAGGACTGATCACCCTATCAGCATTCGTTGCTCAACAAGCCTTCATCACGCTTGTCGATGGTGAGACTTCCGTCATACTGACATAAACTAAGCACCCACCATCTCAGTGCACGGTTGCACAGGACCAGCCTATTCATGTAAGGGAGCAGAATTAAGTTTGACTACGGGAATGGGTGTTGGAGAATTTTTTTGGTGCCGATATAATTCCGGAGGTCCCACAGGATTTGACCTTAGGCGTGTTGTTTTGGAAAAATATGAAAATGAAGCAAAGGTAGCTAAGAAAAAGAACAGTACCATCACTCTGAATGAAGAGGTAACAAGACTAGCAATGAGAGCGGACAAAATAAAGAAACTGGTATAGTTCTGACAAGGAAGATTAGAATGAAACCCGGGACATGGTTCCCCTGAACGTCTACTCTCCGCTGCATGGGATATGCAGTGATGTTCAAAGTGATTTGAAAATATTACAGAGCGGAAATCCCAAAGGGAATTTAAAAGAAAAAGGGAATAGACAGCGAAGAAACAAGAATACTGACAAAGAAATTCAGGAGGAAACCAAGGGACGGAGCTTCCCTGGACGTCTATTCCCGCCGCATTGAATTTGCTGTGGGGCTCGGAGGAATTCAATGATGTTCCGATTCGAATTTTCAAGTGAGCGGTAAAGTTACTCTTGATAAATAAAAGTGACGAGGACTACTTTGAAGACAAAAAAGGCATCGGCATGGTGGCTGAGACAAAGATGATGGGGAGTGTAGTTGGAATGGCCGCTCGACGCCTTACCCAAAATGGAACGAGTGTCACCATAAGACTTCCAGAAGTGACTTCGAAGAGAGAGTGACACGCCACAAGTTCCTTGTTCAAAAATGGTCGTTGTTCTCAAAAGAAGAAAAGAAGATCGATGAAAGATGGAAAAGGTTAACTACTACCGCCACAGACAGAGTACTTGGGTCATGTGGTCACTAGGAATAGAAGGTGGTGACTACAGGAGTCCAAAGTGGAGGCGATTAAAGAAAGAGAAAAAGTCCCAAAGGATTAAAACAAATTTGGGCCTAGCCTCTTACTTTTGAAGAAATTTCAGCCAACTGCAAGCTCTCTGAAAGAAGTGTCCACCAATGGAACGATGTGGATAAAACATTCAACAGGAGGTCGCGAGGGAGATCTTAAGAAAGGCGTTGACGACAGTCATTTGAAGAAAAATTTGGAGAGAAAAAAAATGCATCCGGAAACAGACCCGAGTCAAGTGGCTTCCAAAGAAAGAACGCACAACACAGGGCTGTTTCGGCCACCAAGAATGAATCAAAATACTTGCACGAACCCGTAAGACCCTGCAGAGCGTGCAGAAGGTCACAAGAGAGGCCTGATCGAGAATCACTGTCGAGTGGAAGATTTCCTGCTTAGCCTCGAGAAGACAACAGAGTCAGGAGATAAGACGCTCAAGGCGAACACTCCTGAATGAAGGTGTACGTCGATTCACCGAGGCCAAGCAAAAGCAAGGTGAAGCTTCGGTAGGAGGGCCGTACATCATCCTCGAACAGAAGACACCCGTCACTTATCTTCTATGATGTAGGACCACAGGACAGCAAATGGTGGTCCATCAGCTCTACATTCACCGTTCGACACCGAACGGAAGGACGAGGAGAGCGACACGTTGAAGGGGCCACTCTTCCCTCCATCAAGAGGCTTGACCCCGGAAGTGGAGCAACAACGGCGAGAGAAGGTGAATCGGAGTGCACCGTCTGTCCACGGGCAGGAGCAAGTGGCAGACCAGGAACCGTTTGGTGCTTCCGAACTACTTGCTCACAGGGACTTTGTGGAAATAGGTTCCCGCCGAAAAAAACAGACAAGCGGCTTTCCCAGGGCCATCAGTAGGGCGTCGGTACTCTCTTAGGCCCAAACATCGAGGAAATTGCAAAGAAACCAAACATCAAATAGACTAAGCGTTAGTGTTTGTGTCTCAATAAATGAGATAGATGAAAAGAAAATAATGAATATAGTGGTGACAACTGCCCCGAATTAAAAGAGTTTGCACCGGAGTGCAAAATTAAAGGAGGGGAGGGATGTCGTAACCGACAAATTCGTCTATGTAAATTCGGTATCAAAATAAAGATGAAAATAGTATTAAGAGATGAAGTGTTTCAAAATACAGTATATTATTTGCTCGTAAAGATCATAAGATTACAATAAATAAAACAAGGGATTAAGTGTCTTAAAGTGTTTAAATTAAAAATTTTTATCTCTAAGAATCGAAATAGAGTGTCGAGGAGGAATGCGGCCCATAGCGCTGACCATTGGACACCACGAAAACAGATGCCTCGAAAATGGAAACCGTGTCGGCGAATTTTGTTCTTAAGTAATCTATACTGCAACAATGCTGCTTTCATGATTGTGTTTCACGAGAGGAATGAAATCTTTTCTAGTTCAACGGGTCAAGTGTTTCTGAACGATTGTACAAAAGATGTAATTTTATAATTGGTCTTTTGGATTTAACTTTGTGAAACTAAAGGTTGCAAAGAGGTTAATTTTGATTTTTTCTTTCTTTCGTTTGTAATGGCTTTAGTTTGTAAGAAATGATTCTCGTTTTTCCAGAGAGTTGGTGTCACGTCACATCAATACTTGAAGAAAACACGAGGGTGAGAGGAACTTTGTTTTGTTTTTGAGAAACTTAATTTAAATTAAATTTTAAGTTAAAGTTAGAATATCTGGATCACCTGAAGCTCCGTCACCCAAGCCTTTTTTAGTTAGCTTTATAAGGCTAACTAACGAAAATATCACGACCTAACCTAACCAATCGTTAGTTGAACTGTACGCCATTGACGATTGGTTAGGTTAGGTCGTGATATTTTCGTTAGTTACCCTTATAAAACTAATTAAAAAAGGCTGGGGTGACGGATCTTCAGGTGATCCGAATATCTGAAGGAGGCGTTTTTTTTTGTATTATGGCCAATCAAAAGGCAGGATTTCCGTCGAAAGCCGATGAGAAGCAAGTCATATATATCCTTTGGGATTTCCAAGGTTTTGGGATCACCGGAAGATCAGGGCCCCAAGCCTTCGTTAGTTAGCCTTATAAGGCCTTATAAGGCCTTATAAGGCTAACTAACGAAAATATCACGACTTAACCTAACCATTTGTTAGGTCAACTGTACGCCCTTGACGATTGGTTAGGTTAAGTCGTGATATTTTCGTTAGTTAGCCTTATAAGGCTAACTAACGAAGGCTGGGGGCCCTGATCTTCAGGTGATCCAGGTTTTGTATAGAGGGGAGGTGGGAGATGGGCGAATGAATATTCACAGAGGAGAGGGAGATACTGTAATGTAGGAATTGAGGAAGAAAAAGGGGAGAAGGGACACGGGTTCATTAATCCTTTAGCCATAAGCCGTAGGGAGGAAGGCAAGCAAGTTTTGCCCGAAAAAAATAAGCGAAACCGAAAATCGATTTTAAAGTCATATTTTTATTAAACACCATTTGTAGGTATGCACAACCGTACAAAGGCTGAACACTAAACAAGTTACAACAATAACACCCATAGAGCAATTAGCGAATCAATATCAGGTAATGAGATATATAAATGGTGCTACTGTAGTATGCGGTCACCGTTAAGTTTCTACTGTAGTATGCGGTCTACCGTTAAGTTTCTACTGTAGTATGCGGTCTACCGTTAAGTTTCTACCGTAGTATGCGGTCTACCGTTCAAAATATTTAAAAGGAATTGAAAATGAATTGAAAGGAATTATAATTTAATTTACACAATTAAGGAATTATTAAAGAAGTTAAACATACTACTACCGCATACTTAACGGTAGACCGCATACTACAGTACGCCCTTGATGATTGGTTAGGTTAAGTCGTGATATTTTCGTTAGTTTTAACGAAAATATCACGACTTAACCTAACCAATCGTCAAGGGCGTACAATTAACCTAATAATAAAATAATAAGAAGATAAGAAGCTATAATTAAAAGGTAGACCGCCGAATCGTAGGTAGACCGCATACTACAGTAGCACCTATATAAATACACTCAGCTTCCTGGACGTGAAGGTGATAATTATCAAGCACCATTGAGTTCAAGTGATGAAGTAATCGGAACGTCCTAGAAAAAGAATTTGCCTCTGCCTTGTCGCCTACCAAAGGTATCAGTAATATCAGTAATCCTCCAGTGGTAGACAACTTCACTAACCCATTAATGTATTTTATTGAACTTTATAGTACACTACCACGGTATGTTAATTTATGAGATATTCTAAAGCCTAAATCTTAATTTATTATATCTGAAGTTACATACAAGTGTGTTTGAGAGTAAGTTGTAACAGGTTATAATTAAATGGGTACTTAAATACTACCGTTTTGCGACAGATTTTCCTTTCTATAATCAAATTTGCATGGTTCATAATCTGAAGACCATTTCGGGCAAAGAGATGATATCCTATATGAAAATCATGAAAAGTTTCGGGTGAAGTCGTGGTGATTGAAAATTGTGTACTGGGCTTTCCCCCGAATTTTCAGGTGTAATTCTCCGAAAAATTCAGTCGGGCTGAATTTGGGGGAGCAGTTGACCACCCCCTGACCCCCCGCCTCCTACGCCTATGCCTTTAGCTGACAGTGTTAACTGTACTGATTTTGTTTTGGCTAACGCAACACAATTTTATTCAGTTTCGGAAAAGACGTCTGAGCAGTAGAGTTAAAAGGGCGAGGAGTGGAGGAGTTGTGGGTTGTGAGTGGTTTAAGACGGGTTATGGCCGTGGTGGACAAGGCCTATTGACGACAGGAGTGAGGAGTGTTGGGTGTCCTCTAAACTTCATGCTATTGACTTATTATTAACCTTTCAACCTTTCAAATGTTCCGCGCCATGTTTCCTCATTTCACGAGGGTCAAACTTGTCGCCCTTCCTCTCGAGTTGGCCTAGTGAAGTAGAGAGTTGGTTTCTTGTACTCTCCACCTCACATAGCCAGGTACGCCCAGCTCATCGGAGATTGTTCTGAGCTAGGCGTCTAATCTTCTTTTGAAGATGTCCACCGCAACACCACTCGTGTTCCTTAGTTCCTTAGTTCTTTCAGGGTTAAGGATGTTCCCTGTCTAGCCTTTAATTTGGGAACACGACAGTCTTCCTTTTCTACTTTCCACTGTTGTTTGGGTGGTTAAAGGGTTCAGAGTAAGATTTGGAGCTAGTTTCTCCATTATTTTCCAAGTGTAAATAATGGTGTATCTCTCTTTTCTCCTTTCCAATGAATATAGGTTTAATTCGCGTAACCTTTCGCAGTAGTTTAGTTCTTTGCACCCATTGATTTTGGCTGTGAAGCTTCTCTGAACCCCTTCTAGCTGACTAATGTCTTCTTTTTTATATGAGCATGTTAGGACCGAGCAGTATTCCAACTTGGGTATGATCAGTGTTTTCAAAAGAGGAATCATTCTGTTCCTGTCACTTCGTTTAAAGGTTCTCAGTATCTGCCCCGTTATTCTCTTTGCTCTATTTACTGCTATCTTATTTTGTATTTCAAATTTCTCATCATCAGTCATTACAGCTCCTAAATCTTTTGCTTTCGAATTTCTCTGAATTTCCTGCCCATTTGGGGTACAGTATTTCATGGATTTTAGGTCCTCCCTACTTCCGTATTTTAAGAGTTGAAATTTCTCAGTGTTAAACTTCATATTGTTGTCTTCCGACCACTTGTAGATCCTGTTCATGTCTGTAGAGATCCTATATTCTCTGGATTTCTAATTTTTCTACTGATCTTTGTGTCATCAGCAAAGGATGTTACTGTGCTTTCTCTGGTAACGTCCTCATCTATGTAAGTTAGCATGATTATGAAGAGTAGTGGAGCTAATACTGTTCCTTGTAGTACTGAGCTGAGGACTTCTGATTCTGATGAAGATACTCCTTGTACTGTAACGACTTGCCTCCGCTCACTAAAGAAATTATATATCCATTTCCATACTTTTCCTGTTATTCCCATATATTTCAGTTTATCTATTATGATTCCATGGTCACACTTGTCGAACGCTTTGGCAAAATCTGTTTATATTACATCATAGTTTTCATTACTTTCAAGTGCATCAATAATGTTGTTGTAGTGTTCCATTAGTTGTGATAGGTATGATCTGCCTGACCGAAAATCATGTTGGTTATCATTTAATTTTTTCTGAGTTTCCAAAATGTCAAAGATTTTTTCTATAACTATTCTTTCAAATATTTTAGTGAGATGAGATGTAAACGACACTGGCCTATAGTTTTTGGTCTCGGATCGATCTCTTCCTTTTATATTGGGACTATGCTCGCTCTCTTCAGGATGCCCGTATTTCTCCTGCGTCTAGTGATAGTCTCCATATCCAATATAGGGGCTCAGTGATTGCATTCTTGCAGTTCTTGATCAGTGTGGCATTCCATTTGTCCGGTCCTGCCACTGAGTGTGCTTTTAGTTTCCCTATAGCTTGTGTAATATCATCCGTCGTAAAGTCGAAGTCCGTTATACTTTCCCCTTGTAGTTCTTCAAAGAACGCGTTTCTATCGCATATCAGTTTGTCAGTTTTTGGGGTACTGAAAGATGATTCGTATTGAGCTCTTGATATTTCAAATACTTCTGTTAGATCATCAGATAAAGCACTGTCTTCATTTTTCAAAGGTCCGATAGTCGTGTGATTTTTCGACTTCCTTTTTGCATAGAAGTACTTTGAGTTAACTTTTATCGCTTCTATAGCGTCGTCATCTTCTTTTTCTGTATGCTTCTCAATTAGTTCCTGTATGACTCAATGGATGCTCTGCAGTTTATCATTTAATATTTTTTTGATGTTGTTGTCTTTGCAGTTACTTAATTTTGTAGTCACTCTTTTTCTCTTTCGGAACAATGACCTCTTTTGTCTCTCGAACCTGATTCTCTTTCCTCTGTTGCATTTTTGGGACATGTCTTTCCACAATTTCCAGCGACTTCTCCTCTAAGTTCATTAGCATCTCTTCCATTGTCTTGGCCTTGAAGATGGTTTTCCAATCTATTACTTCCATGCTGGATGCAGCACCTTCCCAGTTTATAGCTTTGGAGTGAAAATTAAAAATTTCGAATTTGGTTCTTTCTGTTGTTCGTGTTCTTTCCTTTCCTGTTGCTTTTATGTCGATTGTTATTTCAATAATGTTGTGATCCGATATTATAGTTGGGGATATTTCTACGTTATCAATTAGGTTGCTGTTGTTTGTGAATACCATATCTAGGCAGTTGTTTTTCCTTGTGTTTTCTGTTGTTTCTTGTGTTAACATAAATTCATCGGCTAGAGCTAGTAGCATTTTTACCTGCTTCTGGTCTTCCCGTGTGCCCCCCTTGTCCTGGTGTATACATATATTTTTTCCTATCCTTTTATATTTCATGAATGGAAAATTAAAATCACCAAAGAGAAAAATAGTTGGGGTTGGAGAATGTAGATATTTTACCCGGTTTCTTACCTCTGTAATGGAATCTGAGAATTTTGAAGTTGGCGTGTTCGGGGGTCTGTACATTACAATTAATACCATATTTAATTTTTCAGCTTTTGCTGCTACACATTCTACGTAGCTGTTTGAAGTACTTATAGTCATTTCTGCCATATGTCTTCCGCGTGTGTAAATAGCACATCCTCCTTTACGTCTCACTGTTCTGTCGGCTCGGAGTATGTTAGGGTTGTCAATTTGTATTTCTTTTTTGCCAACACAGAACTCGCAGTTTTCACAGTTCCCCTGGCATGCAAAGTCTGCTCCGGTTTCTTGTATGAGTCCTTTCAGGTATAATACTTTGTCCGGGGAATGATTTGATTTAAGGCCCTGAATGTTGGGTAGGATTATTTTTATTTTTTCTCTATCGTTTTCACATACAGGTGGTTCCGATTCGTTTTCCAATGGTGGTGCCGGTTTCGTTGCCTTGTGGTCCTCTGAGAATTTGCCTCTTTTTATCTTTGTCGGTACTTGTTGTTCCGATAACGCATGAAGTGTCTTTATGCGTGTCTTCTCTCCGGCTCTCGGATTCCTATATTTGTCAGCTGACTTTGTAGTTGTTGGATGGTATTTAGCAGCTGAATTGTGTTGGCTACGTCTAAAAAATTGGTAGCCCTCTTTGATGTTCGTTTTTCCTGTTCACCCGTTGCGTTCCTTTGAGGGTGGTGGACTGGTGGTAACGGCATTTTTGTCCGTATTTGCACCTCCCATATCTTGCATAGGTGTTGCAGACAGTAAGATGGTGCAACTTGTACTTCTTTTCAAACTTGCACTATCCTCTTGTGTAATGTGAGTTACATAACGTGGGATGTGCATAGATGCAGTGCCCATCCCGATGTCTGCAGTGCCCTTTTGTGTAGTATTTACAGACGGTATTTTCTACACTTTGATTTCTTGTCATCTGATTATTTTCTGTTTCTAATTTTGGTATTATCATTATTTTTATTATTTTCATTATTCTTATCATTGTTTTTACTATTATCCTTGTCATTTCTTTCTTACGTTTTCAGTATTTGTCGGTTGTTCATAGCCTACGTTTTTAGTTTTATCTTTTTGAGATAAATGGTGGCTTCTGAACTTCATGCTATTGACTCATTATTATTATTATATATATATATATATATATATATATATATGAAAATTATTCACGAAGGTAACACGTGAAAATATTTATATATCGGGGGGCCCAAAACAAACGCCTTCAGATTTGAACATCAATAACTTCAAAAGTATGCAGTTCACACTTCCAAAATTTACATAACTTTTAGCTCAATCTATTGGTAAGCCATCATAAAAATTTCATACCTCTACATAAAATACTTTTTTTCACAGCTGAGGGAATAATGAGGTATGGTGAAAAAAACGAATATCATAAATCCTAAATGTGTACAGTATAGCTGTACCTGGCAACTATTCTAGGACTTGTAGTAGTTTCCTTAGCCTATGGATACTCTGTTAGTCTCTGAAAAACATCAGATAATATAGGCCACTGGTGGCGAACCATTTTACAGTCGCGTGCCAAAAAAAATTGTGTAAACCATAAAAAAAATTCGCGTGCCCACCAAAGTTTTTATATTACACCAAATTATAAACATTAAGTCTATTATTTTATACTCATTATTGCAACGTTATTGCATTTTGCTTAGGCATGTCAGGCAAATTTGATCGCGTGCCCATACAAAGAATGCAGAGAACGGTAGGACTTAAAGCATTTAAAAGGATCCGTGTTTCAAGACATGACAGCAGTGTGAGAGCTAAAGGAAAAATTCGTTGTAGAAAATTGCTTGATAGATTTTCGTCCAATGATGTTAAAAAAAATAGTTTTTACGGATGAAAAAAATTTCACCATCGAGATTGCTCGAAACTCCCGGAACAATGTTGTTTATGGTGGGCGTATGAAAGACATTCTTCCATCGAGACTTTACCACCAGACAAGTCGGTTTTCCAAAAAAATCATGGTATTAGCAGGTGTATCGTGGAATCGAAAGACGAAAATTCATTTCATTCCAGAAAATAAAAAAATTAATTCAGAAACCTCTTAAAGGAGAATCTTTTGCCTGATTGTCGGCGTCTGTATGATGGAAACGATTTCATACTCCAACAAGATGGTGCTACAGCTCATACTAGCAAGTTCATATAGGATTATCTACAACAGAATGTAGTCAACTTCATTGGAAAAAACGACTGGCCCCCGCAATCACCTGATTGCAATCCCATGGATTATTGCATATGGAACACTCTAGCAGAGAAGATTTATGAAGGCCAAACAGAAAAGTTTACAGAAATGCAATTAAAGAAAAAAATACTCGAATGTTGGGACAAAATAACACTACCAGAAATCAGAAAATGTATCATGTCGTGGAAGAAAAGGTTAAGATTAGTTTGTAAGCAGAACGGCGGACATTTTGATCATATTTGTTGATGTGAATAATAAAAAATTTTCAGTTTATGATATTCGTTTTTTTTCATCATACCTCATTGTTCCCTCAGCTGTGGAAAAAATATTTTATGTAGAGGTCTGAAATTTGTATGATGGCTTATCAATAGATTGAGCTAAAAGTTATGTAAATTTTGGAAGTGTGAACTGCATATTTTTGAAGTTATTGATGTTCAAATCTGAAGGCGTTTTTTTTTGGGGGGGCCACCCGATAATATATATATATATATATATATAATTTTTAACATTGGGATAAATAGTGGCTTCTAAACTTCATGTTATTTGAACACCTAAAATGAATGAATGATGTAAACCCACAAGGAAAAAGAAAAATGATTCCAAGACCTTTCGTGTATTCA